>JABUQX010004851.1:15000-35259 GCA_015478945.1 Trachelipus rathkii
TCCAACCCTTTTCCCCGGCTGTTAAACTCTCCTCATTTCTGGTCACCCCGACCACCTTTTCATTTCATGACTTATCTATATTCTACCTATTCAGGTTTTTTGCAAAAGCAGTCAAAACCATCGACCATAACATTTTTAGCATTTCGATGCTATAGTTTGGTTGGACATAGGTTTCAATTTCTTTGAATATTTGATTTTTTTCATTTATCAAATCGACATAATCTTTCACACAGATAAAAAAAAATTATCTAGAAGCAGCCCACCACATCCCCTGTTCTGAACTTTTTTGGCATTTTCATTTTCGTTTTCCTTCTTCATAAGACCCCTGAACTTGTTCAGTATTTTAACCACGTTTACGTTGAGCAGAGTATGCAATACAAATTTGGAAAGGCTCTACTTTTGCAACTCTTCTGAATAGGTGTGAACTTTCTACTTTCAGACCCCGTTCAGAATCTCCGGTTTCGAGAAGGTTTTTAAGCAGACCCCTATTTGTATTTCGATCAATCAAAATTTACCGATACACCGGTTACGATTTCCTGTTTCGACATAGAATGGAGCACTTTGAAGAACTAGTCTTTCAAACTATTCAGAATCCGTATCCGATATCGATAAGGGTTTTAACCGAACTCCAGTTCCTTTTTCGAGATACCAAAATGTACCGATTCACCGGTAATGGTTTCGGTTTCGATCTAGGATGGAGTACTCTGAAGAACTAGTCTTTAAAACTATTCAAAATTCGTTTCTGGTATCGAGAAGGTTTTTAACCGAACTCCAGTTCCTTTTTCGAGATACCAAAATGTACCGATTCATCGGTTGTTACTTCGGTTTTGATCTAGGATGGAGTACTCTGAAGAACTAGTCTTTCAAACTATTCAGAGTCCGTCTCCGGTATCGAGAAGGTTTTTAACAGAACTCCAGTTCCTTTTTCGAGATACCAAAATGTACCGGTTCACCGGTTACGATTTCGGTTTCAATCTAGGATGGAGTACTCTGAAGAACTACTCTTTCAAACTATTCAGAATCCGTCTCCGATATCGAGAAGGTTTTTAACCGAACTCCGATTCCTTTTTCGAAATGTCAAAATGTACCGTACCGATTCACCGGTTATGTGTTCCGGTTGTGATCTCATATCCCTGGAATATAGTACTTTGCCGAGATCGTGTTTCAAACGATTAAGAAAGTATTAATTACAATTTTTATTTCAGAAATCGTTTCAAATAGCTGGTATTAAAAAGTATTAAAAGTATTTAAAAGCAATAAAAAGTATTTAAAAGTATTTAAAAGTATTAAAAAGCATTAGCAAGTGTTCAAAGTATTAAAAAGTATTAAAAACGTTTAAAAAATTAAAAAATTTCAAAACTATTAAAAGTGTTAAAAAAATGTGAAATTTCTAAAAGTATTAAAAAGATTATTAAAAGTAATAAATTGATAAAGAATCAGAAAGCATTAAAACTTTTGAAAATTATTAAAATTATTAAAGAAAATTTAAGGTATATGAAATAAATAAAACTATTTAAAAAATATTAAAAAAGTATTTAAATATATTAAAGATTTAAACTTTAAAAGTATTAAAAAAGTTTTATCGAAAATCTTTAAACAAAATTTAATGTACAGGTTGATGATAAACAAATATTATTATGACGCTTAATTAATATATATATATATATATATATATATATATATATATATATATATATATATATATATATAATATATATATATATATATATATATATAGGACGTAAAACTAATACAGTTCATGATTATACAATCTTTGATAAAGGAAGAGAATATTTATCCCAATATATACAATTAATATACAATTTATTAACCAGATATATAAAACGCCACCTATATATATATATATATATATATAGTATAGATATATATATATATCTATATATATATAAATATACTATATATATATATATATTATATATATATTATATACTTACTTATATATATATATATATATCTATAGAATATATAAATATATATATATGACATATTATATATATATACTATATATATACCTATATATATTATATATAATATATTATATATATATATATATAATACTTATATATCATATTTATATATATATTTATCATATAAGTAGTATATATAAGCGTATATGTAATTCGTGGATGCGACCGTATTGTCAAATTTTAATTCCCATCAGGAGCGGATGTTCTGATTTTTCATAGTTCTGCGGATTTGAATATTTAATCGTTTGCACTTTCCACGGATGCGGATGTTGTTTTCTGTATACTAAAAGGTTATTAGTGTTCTCATTATATATACTTATATATATAATTATATATTATATATATATATATATATCATATTATATATCATATTAATTTATATATTAGTATATATTATATATATATGATGTTAAATATATATATATATATTTGTTATATAGATGAAATATAATAATATATAAATATATAGAACGATAATACTTATTATATATAATATATATATCTATTATATACTAATATATATTTATATCTATAATAATTATATATATATATATATCGTAATAAAATATATTATAATATACATATATATATATAATATATTAATATATATATATATACTATCATTATGTATAACTATATCTATATATTATATATACCTGTATATATATATATCATAGATATATATATTAATAGCCTATTTATATATGAAGATTTTGGTCTTTTAGTATACATTCTATAGGAAACCATACCGATTTCGTGAGTCATATATAGTATATATATATAATATTATTATATATATTCTAATATATTAATATATAGTATTACTTATATAATATTATATTATATATAATATTATATATATATATATGAATGCAGAGAGATATAGTATATATATAATATATCAATAATTATAAAGATAATGAGATAAAAAATAATAGGATGTAAGATATAAGATGTAATATATATATATAGATATAATATATATCTAAATCCTAATAAAAATAATAATGTAAGGTATATGAATAATGACGACGGATGATCATAGTATATATATCATAGATAATAGCTCAATGAAAGTACGTAGACGTATACTATAATCAGTACTATGATTTATCATACGACTAGAGGGGTAACGTATAATATCTACCTATATATAACCCGAGTGGATATTACAGTTATAGCGTGTATATATATTAGTACTCGCATATCTTACGCTGTAGTTATATATATATCGATCAGTTACGAGGAGAAGCTATATACTAGTATACTATTACGTCTTATATAATATCGCTACTACTAATATGACATTATAAGATATAATACATAGCTATGTATATATAATGACTAATTATACACCTTCGTACTATATAGAGTATATAGACTATATGAGCCTATATTATACGTACTTACGTAATATATTAAATAAGTGTATCAAGTATATGTAACCGCGCGAGTAATCACAGTAGGATAGATACTATATCTACGGAGCGATAGAGCGTAGTCTCTATTAATAGAGTAACCCGTAAGATAGATAGCTAGTGATACGAGCTAAATATAGTGGAGAGAGTATATATATATACTATCACTCAGCATATACTTGCTAAAGGGTAGCTCAGTAAGTATCGATACTAGGCATATCCTTATATTATATATGCTCATTCACTATAGTACTGACGATATATGAATGAAGCATGTGAAGATGGCAGTACCTATATATAGCGAGTCCGACGGCCGATGATAGCGCGAGCATATTGATAAACTGCGCTACATATAACAGTCATCAGACGTAGGTAGAACAGTAAGTAGTAGATATATAGTACATTCATACGTACGTTAAGTACGTAGCTCGAAGTAGTGTAGTACGATACTTATATACCTATTATATTAGAAGCGTCAGATATTATGGTCATAGCTACGTCAGTGATTATGTAGACATAGTAAGAGCGAGATTATAAGCAGAGTATAATGATATTATTATAGTGAGTCGCGCCATGAAATATCAAGTAGTATGGAAAGTCTATATATATACATGTCAGATGTCTTATGACGAGTCTCGCTTCAATCGTCATTTACGATCTTCGTACTCAGATACTTTACTAGTAGGAGATGTCATAGTAGCTTCCAGTGGCAAACCTATACAGCTATAGATTAACTCATGCTAAGATCTTCGTGATTGAAGCACTCATTTCTACGCTATATAATCGATAGAGATATATACATTAATATCTGTAGGTAGTAGTTCAATATTAAATCAGATCGATCATCAACGTTAGATAAATAACTAGAAGCCTTTAATTAATCAGTAATATTAAAGAGAGTACGAGATCAGAATGAAATCTCATAAGGCAAAGAGTTTATACATAGTTGGGGATAAAGATACAGTAATATACTGATGTGCTAGTATATATCAATAGTCTCATGAATCCCGATACATGATATATAGTAAGTAGTTTACGAAGGTAGTAATATAATACTATATGACATTATACGTAGAGTGATATATAGTGAATATAGTACTAGAGATCTGATTACTGAGTGATATATTAGGGGATAATGACTTATATAATTGCTATAGGAGACGACTAGATATCCTAGTATATATTATTAGTCAATAGTATCCAAGTTGAGACTAGCTCATCCGATACTATTAGATCATAGTAGTATTAATTAAAGTAACTGATTAACAGTACCGATATGACATCATTAGAATAGCTTATAGATATATAACTATATACGGACGATCTGAGGGAGCCCGATATACTATAAGATAGACTGTATATATATATAGGTGAGACTAATAATGTTATTAACTATGTGTTCTCTTATTCAAAACTATTCAAATTGTAATCAAACTAGCGTGTTTAACGACAGACAAGTTCATAAGCTTTCAAGAACCTCCATTGGAACAATCGCGAGTAACATCCGACAGTATTAATAATTGCGGAGTGTCTGTAGTCGATATTTCCTGGAATGTTCATGAACTGTCATCCGAGACTCAAGTCGCGCCGGGGCAACTAAGTAAACTTAACATGAATATAATAGATAACGAACTATGAATGACGGTAGGGAAAAGCGATGAGAATAAGATACGATTAACTACTGATGAACGTACGTAGAATGTAGAAGATCCGCCTGACTGTCAGTAGGATAGACGCTATATCTAGTCATTCATTAGATGACATAGTTAGGTACGTGACAGTATCACGAACAGACGTCATATATAGAGGTATATTCTATAGACTAAGAGAGATTAACTATACTGATCGTACCTGCGCGGACAGTTGCCACCCTTGTAGGTGATTCGTGTCTCAAGACAGCTGGATTTATTGTCATATGCCTCGAAATCTCATTTACTTTTAAAATTGACAAGATCCTCTAGACCCGAATTCATGACGATAAACTTTCTTCCTATATATAGATAGACCTAACTTATATTACTTAAGTAATATAAACGACTAGTACTCTCATTCCGATCAGACGCTCGTTACATTAACTAAAATCTTCCTCTTATATACTTCTTCATCTATAATTTACTCTTATCTTAAGTCAATTCGGCAATTACCATCTTCTCTATATAGCTACTATAATTTATATCATTCCTAGTATTTACATCTTAATAGTACTGATACTAGTATACCTGTAAGCCTTAAGTATAATTACTATTAACTAATTAATTTACTATATGTACTCATCTCTCCTTCTCTCTCTCACTCATCTATCTCTTCTCTCTCTCTATCTATTACTCTGCTCTCTCTTCTCTCTCTCTCTCTCTCCTCTCTAGAGATAAATTCTTTCATTAAAAACTATAATTATTATCTACGCTCTCATCTATAAGCTTTCACTGTGCTTTTAAAAGAGACTTTTTCATTTCTTCCGTCACCTTCAACACTTAATATAACACTTTCTTTAATGCCTAGGAAGAAGTTAAAATAAACTTTCAAGACCGTTAGTTGAAAATGACCCTTTTCAAGCAATAGCGCCATAATTCTTTAGCTTATTGCTTCTTTCTACAGTATTGTAACTCCGATATCAGTATATTAAATCAGAGAGACACATCTCACATGTTATAATTTGGTTTAGATTCCTATATTTTAATTTCTGTAATAAATTGCTGATTACGAAATCCTTATTTTTAACTGTCTCTATCTCTTGAATCCTCTCCTCCACCCGTCTCCGCACTATTTCGATCACAATCATCTTACAGACTTCTGAATTTCATAATAGTATTATCAAAAAGGCACTCTCATAGAAGTTTAGCACTAAAAATTAATTTTATATTCTAAATTTTTTCTTTGTAGATAATTCCTTTTTAACTTCTTATTTCTTCATAATCCAGTGTTAAACAGTGAACTGTTAATAATGTACCATCTTTACCTCCTTATATCTTTCAATAGTGTTGATGTACTGAAGGTACAATATCCACTCAATCAATTCCCACTTCTTTCTAAACCTACTGTAAATTATCATCATCTATCACCTCTTCTACTCCTATGAAGACGACTTCATATTTCATTACATTTTCCATTTTGAGAGGCATCCCACTTAATCGCAAATAGATAACGATTGAAGAGTGGCATCGATGCAACTAAGTCTCTCTCGTAATCTTTCTTTATATTGGCACCCCTTACAGATCTCGCGGCACACATAAGTGCCGTGGCACACCGGTTGGGAATCTCTGATCTAAGCTATTTGTTCGTTATTGGTGCGTTGTTTATCCATATAGATAGTATGCATTATACATCTGAGATTGTTTCACTCATTTTCTTCTTGAAAGAGTTCGGTTTAGTGCTTTTCGCATTAAAAACTATAATAATTAATTACATTCTAAATCTGTTGTTGTATCACTCTCCTTATACAATTGATATAGCAACGAGCAGCACTACTCTTCTTTTCAATTCTACTCGTGACTCCTCTTATGAAAAGAACTCTTGTGAAACCTCCGATCTTTCGACGAGCTAGTTATCTAGTAAGTTAACTTACTCTGACGCAACAGAACTTACATCATTTTCATATTGTATGGAGCCACTTTACTGAGGTAAAGCATGAAAAAAATTTTCCTCTTCCTTTGGTCATGCAGACTTTCAAAAACCCCTTTTAATGTGTATTAACGGAATGACACCCTTTAATGTATCTGCCAAGACTCATATATTCCAAACCCCTCTGCTTAAAGATTTTATTACAGATCTCTAATCTATCCAATTCAAGCTCAATGAAAGTGAACTTATAATGGGCAATTAAAGGTGTCTTATAAAATTTCATACCAAATATAACAAAACAAAACTATATATATAATATATATATAATAACTTATATATATATAATTATATTAATAAGTATATATAATATATTATAATATATATAATTATAATTATAATATATATATATATTATAAATAATTATATATTATAATAATATATTATATATATAATTATTATATAATATAATAATAATAATATATAAATAAATATAATATATAAAAATTATAATTATAAAAATATATATAATTAGAATATATATATATATATATATATATTAATATATATAAATAATATATATATAATATAATATATATATATATTATAATATATATTAAATATAATAAAATATACTATATATAGATAATATTATATTATATAATATACTATATATATATTAATAATATATAATATATATTTATATATTATATATATATATATATTATAATATATATTATATATATATTAATATTAAATATTTAGTAAAAAAAATGTTATTTTATTAGTGGATTATGCTGATGGTCCTTCATGCTAAGTTATATTACAAATATATCAATAAAAGTTGTTGTAGTTTAATGTAATGAGTTAATAAAAAATACATATATAAATTTAATGTAATAGTAAGAAACAATTTCAACAATGATTTATAGTAAAAAAATTAGTTTGAGAAAAAAATAAATGAATATAAAACAACTGATACATTGATGGGAAATAGTAAGAAGTAGTTACTCTTATTGTTTCTGTAGTTCTAGATTTAGTTAATTCTTATTTTAAGCCTGTATTGTATTTCTCTTGTTTTTGTGTTCAGGGAATAAAATGTTTGTTCACGATACATGCAATTTCATTCCCACTTATAATCACTCCTGCCTAAGATGAACCGAGTTAGAATATTTTCATTACCAAACGTAAGGAGTAGCAGAAAACAGTAATCATCACTCCACATAATATATGTGTATAAATATATATATGAAATACATTGTGCTATAATTTTATTAATTATTATTACATTTAACTAAATATTTAGATCCATATTTTTGCTTAACTTATATATTATTATATATATATATAATTATGATATTTATAATTATATTTAAATAATTGTATTATATAACTACTACTACTATTATTATTAGTAGAGTGAATAATTATTCTATAGTCTTAAAATAATCATTATATATGTACTTATTACTATGATATCTGGAAAAAATATGTTTTTATTCACGCTAAATCAATTATCTACCACTAAATATTCGATACATCATGATAAATGTAATATACGAGTTGCATACTAATAAATAACTGCGTTTTCTGACTTTGCTAACTCTAGTTAGAATAAATTAACTTCCATTATTGTCCATTTCATTTGAGTATATATAAACTAAAAATATTAGTTATCAGATAACTACAACAATATATAAATTAAAACTGAGAGTACCTCATAATGAGTACTAAATGTCACTGATTATACTCTAACAAAGCACATCAAATACTTTCAATCCTGAGTCAAACAGAAATATAATATAATCTATAACATCTAAACAATAGTCTAATTAAACAAAATGGTATATTCTTACATATTGCGCGATTAAACACAACGAACAATGTATATATCAGAAAGGATTTTAAATTCAATAAGTACACCAAAGAGTTATATTAATCGAGAGTAAAAGAATAATTATTTGTTTTACTACTGAAGAATTTGATTTATATTGCGTGAATATGTGTTGTTATGGTGTGTGATGTATGTGTTGTATGTTAGTGTTAGTATATGTAACGTTGTTGATTCTTGAGTATAGGGTGAGCGTGGATCTTTGATACCATTCATATAATTAATTATATGATTTATATTCGAATATAATAAAATAATAATAATAATAATAATAACTAATAATTAATAATAATAAGAATAATTAATAATAATATAACATAAATATATATTAATAAATAAGATAATAATATAATATAATAATAATCAATTAACATAATAAAATAAATAATAATTATATAATTAAATATTATAAATAATAATAATAATAAAAATAAATAATAAAATAATAAATAATAATTAAAGATATATATATAAAAAGTAAGTTAGAGAGAGAGCAAAATCTAGATAAAACGAGAAGATAACGCACATACAGTAAAATCACTAAAATACATTTAACAAAATAATAAAAATTATACGAGTCTAATAATAATAATAATTAATAATAATTAATCATAAAATGGAATAATATATTATTATTAAAGAAGATTGCAAAGAAAGTAACAGATATAAATTGAAAATTATATCCCGTTACAACCATCGTATATTATATAATAATCAAAAAATATATATATTACCTATGAGAGCTATTATGATAGAATAACTGTCCTTTACACACATTTTTTCGACATTTAAGTTTATATATTAGCGTATTAGATGATATGCTAAGCAAAGTATTCTATATTATCACTAATATCAGTTAATTATAGTACCATAATGAAATACAATATTATAACATACATACGAGATATTACATCTTAGATCCTACTAATATAAACTGGTACTTCTTACTAATTGTGAAATAACTGAACAATTGGATTTCTCATCTGTGAATAAATTACACAAATATAAATTTATTATTTTAATTTACTCCTCTGTTATGTTATCTATTTGTGGGTTTAATGATTTTACATCTAGTCTATAATACGGAGTAGGATCGATGCAATAATCTCCCATAATCCGCAGGAACTCGTTGCACTTTAAGATGCATAAAAGGCATAATACACAAATACAATCGATTACAGTATTCCTAACCTCTAAGATTCATTAGACGAAGAAAAGCACCAGACTTCACATAATAAATATATATAAAGTTACTATATATCTTGTCAAAGTAATTAGATGCCGTTAGACTATAAACCAAGATTCGGAGTTGATGTGGGATCAACGATCAACTATGATTATTTTATTGATCAAGTGAAAGAAGCTAACTTTTATTATACGTTACAGAAGAAACCTAACCATATTGATATTATTTAAGTAGATAAGGATTTTATTATATTTATAGGACTGCCTAGAAAATATATTAAATGTGAAGTAGTGCATATAGTGATTAATTAATATATGATAGATAAATATAATAAAACAATAACACTCCTCCTATGTAAATATATAGTATAATAGTTTCGTTATATATTAAATACGATGTAATCTTAGTTGATATTATAAGCATAAATTGATCATCTTATGTTATAAAGTTATACATTAAATATATATAATAATATAATAATAATTATATAATTGATAATAATAATAATATAATAAAATAATAAATATATATATAATATATCTACCTACACATAATTAATAATGATTATCAAAGACCTTATACAGATTTATAAACCTAAATTAGACATTTACCTAGCAAGATAAACTTTTATGCCGGCTTGCCAAAAGATATACTTCCAAAGCGTAATAAATACCTTAAATTAATATTAACATTAAATTAGATATTAATTATTGTAAAAAATTAATAATAATAATACTCAAGACGCAAAGAAATAAAGCATAGATTAATGTTATATTATTATTAATAAATTACAACGCTATTATTTTCCCCCATCACTACTTCTTATATATATGATTATTCTCACTAGTCTACAAATAGGAGCAAGTTTCAAGTAACATACATAAAGAAGTTATAATGCTCATTTGAATAGAAATTACTAGTAGAAAATCCAATACAGTTCAACAACTAATACATAGTTATATATTCCTTCATCAATAATACACAATTATAAATATAAATGAGAATAATAACAGTATAAATTGAAGAAATCATGTAGTATTAAAATATTACTAAAACGTAATATATAAACCGTATATTATAAATGAAATAAACAAAAATTTTTCTAGAGTCATTGAGAGTAGTAGAGTTAATAAATTTTTACAAAAATAAGTTTATTATTCATCATAATATAAAATTACGAATTTAAAACAAAATTTTAAATTATCTATTGATTATAAATAAAATATTTCATTAAAATAAAACTACGTAAATTAAATTAAGTTATTAGTTAAATGGTAAGTATAAGAAATTTTTAATCGTTAACGTTATTCAACAAATGTAACCGTGTTAATAGTCCGCATCATCTTATAGGTACAAAATATTAAATCCGAATAGGTCTCTCAACCATAACAGTTATATCGCAAAAAAAGCTATTAGCAAGTTACTATATTGAACAGTCGAAGTTACAGCATTATCATAATAGGCACACACAAATATATAGTTTGTATTAATACATTACAGTATTCACTATCTATTTTATTTTACCAAGTTATCTCCCCAATGCTGTATAACAAAGCCGTAATAATTGGACCCATTCTAAGAACCTATCTAAACATGGATCAATTTAATAAATAGTCTTAAATTATACAAATAATATCATTAAAAATTAAATAACAACTAATATACACTACAAATATATCTCATATTACAAATGATTTTATCGTTTAAAAGAACACATATAGAGTAAGCTTCCTGACTTCAAGCGTACACAGGTCCTCTATACAGAGATTAGGCGCCTGATCATGAGTCACGTACCCAATACTCATGAATGATAATTTAAATTAAATTAAGATCACATATATCATATTTATTAAACAAGTAGCCATTCCAGTATCCTCTAGCTAGACGTCAATACTATAAACCCTAGTGATCCTCTGATGGTTGTTCTCACGATCATGAATATCTCACTTGCTAAGACTATAACTTACAATCAATAATGAGAGATCTTGAATTAATTACTTACTATCGGTCGATATTCTTACAAGTTCGAGGCTCTCAAAAAATCCAGTATCTACCAAAAATTATGTCAGCAAAGAAACCAACATCACAGTAATTTCAACTCTCCGCGCAAGAGCCTCTAATAAATCAAGTGAGGAGTATTATAGTACTTCATAATATATATACGTCCGAAAGCATAGACGGGAACAATAATATTAAGAGTAAATGCTCACAATCTTCCCACCGAACATATTGTGAAGATAACTGGGTACTCCTCTACGCTTAGTATTGAACTGAGTGCTCTATAACACTGAACTATCGGCGCTTTTAATTATTATATATTAAATAATAAATTAAAATAATAAAAGTTAATAATAACATATATATATATTTATACTTATAGAGTGTCATATTTCTATTCCTTTCGAATGCAGCTTGAATGAAAAAAATAGATAGTGATAGTGGCTTTTTACAAGACTTGGATATATAATTTACTAATATGTAGGGTAACTTATCGAAACAGTGAGGTAAATTTCACTAGATCTAGGTATATATTATCTATTGAGTAATTAATATAAGAGGGGTTCGCCACCAGGTCGACTAATATATATATATATAGTAACTATATATATAAAATACTATAAGTATTGTACAGCTTACGCCCTTGTTGTCAGTAGTAAGAGGTATCCTAAATTCGAGATGTAATCTCTAATATACCGTTATACCACTACTGTGAGTACAGTACTAGACACTGAAAGTCTGTTGATGACGACATAACAGACAAACACGCAGTTTTGATCTGTTTGATCTGTTATTATTTCATTGTATTATATATATATTATTTAATTATTATTATGCTACGATAATTCGTTTGCGTAAAGTAGTAAGCAATATTTTATTATCATGAGTTTAGTTTTAACCCCTTCTAGAGTAGTCTCACTTCGCATTCTCCTTCATTTGAACTTATTGCATTCCGCCGACACCTAGTATCCGCCGCCCGTACCCCTGCACCGCCCGCCACCCCCCGCACAAGCCACCGCACTGCTCTGCTCCAACTTCGATTTCAAATTCAGACGCAAAGGTGATTCCGATTCAACCCGTTCGTCTCCATTTCTTGGACCACCTGTTATCAATAGATATCATAAAATAAATATATATATAATATATAGATATAGATGCAATGAAATGGATAAATAATAAATCACTATACATATAAATCTTATACTTAATAAAGTACTTTAAATAATACATCCGTACATCCTAATCATAATCTCACTCTGATATACGGATATCTACCTAAACTATTTCTTTAATATATCACATGCGATCGGAAAGGACTTTATCGAGCTAACTATAACTTTTAGCCGCAATCATTAGTAATCCTATGTAACTTGTATATATTAGTACTTTCCTATCCTCTGTATGCCGAGCAAATTTAATCTAACTGTTATTCTTAAACTGTATCTATTCTTATTATGACAATTAAATCTTTATCCCTATTTGTCATTATTTTCAATTGGTTAGAATTTTCTATGCTATTCACTGATAAAAACCAATCTATACACTTGAACCATCCCTCACTCAGAGATTGAGGGTTATCCTAATCTCCACAAAGGAAGAAATGCTTGCAGTATCCGATCCAGCAAATCACGAGTCCCACAGCAGCTAATAAGAAGTATTAATAAAGCATTCTATCTCTTCTTACCAATTAATTTATTATTTATGATACATTTTCAGATCTTTCAATAAACGAGTCCTTCTTCGAATGATGATCGAATAAACGATAAGAACTTAACTAATAAAATCAATCTAAAACTTTAAGATGCTAAGATTTTATTCAAACATAATTGTGAATTGAGGAGGAAAAGATAACGAATTAACCCAACCATCCCATTTTAAAGGAAATTAATAAATTAGTCTAGATAATATAAAATAAAATATTTATAAAAATTATAAAGCCAATTATAACACTAGTTTTGTATCACATGCCACAGTCAGCGTGACTAGAGTACGTATATAACATTGAGCTAAGTACATGTAAGCTACTAAAATATAAGAAATGATCGTCATCTATATGTAGAACTTCAGCATTTCTCGCGAAGAGAACATGCACAGACTGGATATAAACACTCTCTGAATAGTTTAATTAACCAGTGCCATAAGTAGAAGAAAACATAACATTAATTTCACTATCGGGCTAAAATGCTATAGAGAGAAACAACTGGTGGGTATCTCGGAGCTAACTATTTAGAGTTTTACATCCTAAAACAAAGTGTAAAGAATTGTACGAAGTGCTCAATGTACCCTCTCTAAAGACTTTAACACTCTATCCTCCCTGATATATAAAAATATATTCTAAAGAGATTCCATACAAGCTGAGAATTTGCCTAAGCAGATCAGAGTGTATTTCTATAGAAAGATAGTTGGTATATATAAATTAGAGAATCATGTATGAGTATGAACTCCAAGGCGACCGGTAGCCTGGAAGCAAAGCTAGTATACGGTGCCATAGTTTAATTTATAACATATGTATAGATATATATATATATATATAATATAATAATAAACAATAACAATATAATATAGTAGTAGTATATATATTTGATATGTGCAGTCATATATATATTGTTAAGGATTTTAATACTATCTGAATATATGATAATATATATTACTATATTAATACGTTATCAATAGTGTCTCAGGATACCCCATAATGTGATAAATGAAGTAGTTTTAATACTGAATAAATTAATTAAATACTAGATAGCATAGAAACATGAAAATAACTAACGTTGCATTTTAACAATTCTTCATATATATAAATATAACAACTGCGAGTTTACGGCGAAAGTAAGCCGTACAGACACTTTAAATAGGTCATTCTCTGAAACGCCCAAACCTAGAAATTATTAAAACAATTAGAAAACCTAGTGAAATACTTGGTATATAACATTATATATATATTATCTATAATATGTTGTGTATAATAATACAAAAAAAGAAATAAAAATCGAAAAAATAGATATTAAAATAAAAAGCAAGTGTAAATAAATAAAATATTATATAAATTATAAAAACAAAAGCAGTAAATTTAAATATAGAGTATTTAATTTATATAAAATATTATATAGAACAAAGAAATATCTAATAATAATATTTTAATATAGAAAAGGTAAATTTATATATATTAGTCTAAAGATGAAAAACTTTATATCATTAATAGCACATATAAATCTTGAAGATAAAGGGCTATAGGATCTAATAGATAAATAAAAATAGTATAAAAATATGATCAAAATCGATTTAGTGAGCGTATTGCATTTCTAATTTATATATGTCTGTTCTTACTATAAACTAAATAAGAAATATGATCTGTATGCAATCTTATTCTATAGCATCTGATAAAATCAAATACTCATACATTATATAAGACACAAGCGCTATAGAAGCGCCTTCTATTTGCATACACATCGGAATCCTAACTTCTAGAAAACCTCCTATTGAGAGGGCTCGCGCCTGAGCCAATCTCTCTGTCATCCTCCCTAGTCGCTACAACGAGACCTCATCCGGCACCTCTCTAACCATGAAATCTATGATTCTTATTGTCGAATAATATATATTTGTTCCACCACATGAGTCAACATTAACAGCAACACTCTTTATTTATTTGGATATATTACTCGATAATACCAGTCTTGTTTTCTATAACTAAAATCTTTATCCTTTTCAACTAGTGTATATGATATATAATAAAAAAAAAACGTTTTTACTATTGTTAATAAAATTTACAGAATTTTATTAATTAATAATTGTGCTAAATTTTTGACCAAATTTAGTTATTCACATCAAAAACGCATAACACTTACTAACACACTCACTTAAACGAACGACGCCTCTAAGTACAAACTCACAAACATCACTAACACATTCTTAAACATGATATATAGACAAGTATATAAACATACTATATAATGACCTGTACTAACACACAGTTAAAGTTATAACCGACATCCCTGATCATCTTCAAATTAAATCTAACATAACATCTATGTATCTGTTTTCAAGCACATTTCTATTAATAACTCCATAAATTTTCATTTAACAATTATATTAAGTATACCAATAATCAAAATAATTATCCACAATACTTGTTAATTTCTATATATTATTTACATAAATTATAAAATTGCTATAATAAAATTAATATATCTATATTCTCCATATACCCTCGTTAAACTAAAAGATTTCACATTCATTAAAGCTTAAACTATCATAGTTACTGAACTTTACAGTAAATATATAATATGTACAACTGAACTACCTTAACAATACTACTTATGCACGGAAAAGCAGTCAGACAATTAAAACAAAAGTTACCATATCTTATACAACAGAATAAGTAACTAAAAACGTGTGCATACAAACGTTAAAACTCTACTCACACATTATTTTTCCAAACATGATCACTTATTAATTTTACTTAATTTAACAAATAGTTAACATTTAATACAAAAAAATTTAATCACACATTATTACCAATATCTTTATAATACTGACCAACGAAAATAACGTCTAGATGTGTTCGTTTACACATATTTTTAACCAGACATCAAACACATTTACGTTAACGCATAAATGTACAAACAAACATAAAAGCTAACATACCTTATAATAGCGAATATATACATTCATAACATTAACTAAAAGGTCTCATACTATAAATACGAAGTAACTAATCATTTGAGCATATCACAATTATTTTTACATTATTTAAACAACTTTTTCAGACATATCTCTAAACATACTCATATATATATTTTATATAAACTGAGTCATCATTAAAAATTAGGAAATTCAAAACTACCATACTCTAAGTATCATCCTGACCGAACGAATAATACGCTAATCGCATACAAAGAATTTCACATCAATAAAAGCTAACATATCAATACCACTAGTCACCTAAATATAATATTAATATATACACAGAACAAAAACGCTAATCATTAACCTTATATATATACTATTAGAAAATAATAATCGATTAACATTAACATAACGTTCGCGAGTGAGTATCTAATAATCCAGTAAAGCTAACTACCTATCCTATTAACATAAAAAACGTAACTACTATATCAAGCACGTGTTATTCAATACATATATTTCTAACATTATATCAATTAATTATTTATCGTGAAATAGCATCGCAATATTTGGTATTTAGTATTAAGTGTTGTATTCATAACTGTAATCATAACTGAAATTATATGGTTTCTCATACGTAACAAAGTGTTGCTATACTTAACAAAGCTATAATATATCTATCTAATCATAGTACTAGTAAAACCAAGAACTATATATAGAAGCAATACAACGAAATAACCTAACAACATATACTTCAATGAGCAAGTAAATAAATAAACTTGCTAACTAATTAAACAAATAAGTTGTATCAATTACTTAACAGCTAGTAAAGTATAATCATATAACATAATATTGTCAAATAGTAATTAAAACGGGATAATAAAATAAATAGCTGATGTATATGAATTGGTAGTAATCTCGAAACTTCAAAAATTCAATGAAATATATATATTATATATATTATATAGTATTATTACTATATATATATTTAGACTGAATATATATGTGTTGTTTATTTATTTTTAATATTATAATTTTTAATTTTTTTCTAAACTTTTTGTATTTATATAAACTTTGTTATATATTTTAATTTTTTTCTATTATAAAATATAATAGAGGAATTGGATAATATCAAAAACTGTCTCAATTTTGATTTTTTCTTCAAAGCTATCTGCTTAAAAAAAAACTTTATATTTATACTAAAACATTACTTTTCATTTTAAATTAATTATAAAAATACTTTTGTTTACTTTAATAATGTTATCAAAATAATTATAATTTTTTTGTATTTAAAAAACTTTTATATATCCTCCGGGGTATGAAACGTCCCCCCCCTTCTGTTCCCCATCGGCTCGAGCCCCCTAAAAAGACACATGAAAGACCACACCTCCATTAAAAATGTATAAATAAAATAAGTAATGATAGAATATAACGACAATCATTGGACATATCAATAATAATTAAGACTATTATGTTATATATCTCCTTGCCTGTTAGTTATATAGAGATAGATGGTTCCTGTTGTGAGGCTCGCTCGTGTGTACTGAATTGTAGAATAGCGATTCTTGTCTCGTGGTGGATGTGCATCTCGGGATGGTGTGTGATGTGTGTGTGTGTGTGTGGTGTGTGTGTTGTGGGTGTGAGTGAGATAGATGATAAAAATCCTTTAGCAATTTAAAGTAGGACTGTGTAAGATCACAATTTATGTGTGAAAATAGTAAAATTTATGGAATGGACTTTACTAAGATTGATAAATATGGATCTATGGCTCATGAATTATTGCTCACCTAAAACTGGTCTTGAAATAGAATACATTGTAGAGACAGGGTTTTTATTGCAAATTTGCTTGTATCGCCTTTTACATATTTTACTCTCCGATGAAATCTTCTTGAATCAATGTCTGCATATCTTTCTATCCATTTCTTTCACTTTATCTCAAGTACATAATCATGAAATTCTCGTATTGGGCTTACTTCTATACTTCTTACAAAAAAAAATTATCCATTTTAAGGTGATTTTATTCGAATATAATCTTATTCAGTGCATAATCAACTCTCCATCTACATATTTTCCATGATCTGATTAAGAGCTCGTTTGCTGACCTTGCTATTTGCTTCGCTATATATATCCTAATCCTATGCCATTTAAGTTAATATACTAAGTGCAATATCTACTTCTCTATACTCTATATCTTCTCATTTCTTCTTTGGTTGTCTCTGGAGAGAGAGAGATTCTGAATAATCCGGTCTCGCTCAATCATGTTAAGGAAGCTATCGCTCTCTGCAATTTTGTGTTTCTATTGCAATAATCCATTTCAAATTCATACTGTGAATAAGTTTCATTTAGTTTTTCTTCGTGGAAAGGATTTGTATCTGAGAATCAAAAAGGTGTATAGGCTATTCTCAGGGTCGGTGAGAGACCGATATTTTGGCGGTTATATAAAAACCTGAGAGAAGTTCAAGAAATTGGCAAGAAAAACATAGCAGAATACTTATTTTTTTTTTAATCCTGAAGTTGTATAGGTGACAGGCCCCGATCTCCAGCTGAGAAGACGGTGTGAGATCCTCAGATAGTGTCTGTACAATAAATAATCGGTATAAATTTTTGTAGTATTAATGGTAATTGAGACAGTTACTTAATGAAGCAAGATTTTATTATCAGAGCTTCATTGCTATTATTAGGACAACTCTTTTAACGTCGTTAGATTTTTCCTTTTTTTTATATGTTTTTATGGTGTGTTTCAAAGATCGTAGTTTTGAAACGCCCTTGTGAAGATTTACCTGATTTTCGAAGATTTTTACATATCACTGCTCGCGAATTAGCATAGCGCAATGAATACATTGCTCTTAATTGACAATAAGGTGGGCAGTATGACTTATATAGAAATGCTTCAATTATAAGCTAATATATGCTCTCATTCTCTTTACAATGTGATTTTTTTCAGACCTCTATGTGGAGGATTTGGCTAATATCTATATGATAGTTCTATTATATATTTTTTCCTAGTAAATTTTTCTCTCTCAGTCAAAGTATAGTCCTATATAATAATTAGTTTCTAAGGTTCACCTAAGATGTACTGTATCTAGAAGGATCTTAGAATTGGTCGCATATTCTCTGAGACATCTCTCTGTGATCCGGCTTATAAATTAGACTATAGTGTTTTATAACTCTCACTCTCATGTAATCGCTCTCTCTCTCTCTGTTTTTATTCTTTGGAAGTGCGACTTTTCAGTAGAGATCCTCTCTCGTATCTCTAACTCTTCTGTCTCATTTCTCTACAGATCGATGCCATGTGATCATACACAACTAACAAACATATGAATATAAGTGCGCTCTTCCTACACTAGAAATGTGTCTGGCATCAGTTGGACGTATGACTACAATGCTATCTAGAGCAGAGAAGATTACTTCCAAATTTTTGATCTCGTTTATAAATTATATTTATAATACTATATAATTAAAAAAATTAGCATTCATTATAGTATATATATATTGTAGAGAATTACATTGTATGGAGAATGAGACGAGGGTGTGAATAGTTCTCACTTGAGGAATCATTTGGGACAGAAGTTGTAGGATCGGTAAACCCTCAATTTCTTC
>JABUQX010004852.1:0-10000 GCA_015478945.1 Trachelipus rathkii
CCAGAAGAGATGGCAGGTGGCTTCCGCCGCGTCCCGCCCGTTCGCGTGCGCCCGCAGGGCGAATATGTTTCCGCCGTAACCGCCGCCGCGTGCGCGCGCAGGCGCAATATTCCCGCGATATAAAAGATATATACTATATAATATATATAGTATATAGTATATAGTTATATATACTATATATATATTTTATATTATATATTATATACTATATTTATAATATATATATCTATATAATATAATATATATTATATTTATATATATACTGTGAGTATTCACTTTTTATTTCATACTTAACACATTCCAAAGAATTTCTTTTCAAAATATACAATTTAGGATTTTAATTTTTGTTAACTTAAAATTTTTATTAAAAATTTTCGCGAACCTAAAACTGTGACTCATTACAGACATCTTTTTATTTTTTAACTTACCTTTTTAATTTTAAATTTTTAAAATTGTAATTAGAAGAAAAAAACCAGAGTGTCTGATATATATAACATTATATTTTTATACAATTGTACGAAAATTTTATTAAAAAACATACTTTACATACCTCTAAAGCAGTAAATCCAGTAAATCAATAGACGTGTTACCTAACACCTAGGGGGATTAGTATGCTTTTGCTTTTACTGTTTTACTGCTTTAACTCATGTTTTACTACAATTTCATATGTTTTACTGCTTTACTCACATATTTATTAACATTACATTACCTTAAGCAGTAATCAGTAAATCAATAGAGGTGTTACCTAACACTAAAGGGATAGTATCGCTTTTGTTTTACTGCTTTACTGCTTTCAGACTTTCTGCTTTACTGCTTTAACTGCTTTACTTTACGGCTTTAACTCACATACATTACATACCCTTAAAGCAGTAAATCGTAAATCAAGTAGAGGTGTTACGTACCACCTAAGGGGATTAGTATGCTTTTGTTTTACTGCTTTACTGCTTTAACTTCTGCTTTACTGCTTTAACTTTCTGCTTACTGCTTTAACTTTCTGCTTTTACTGCTTTAACTTTCTGCTTTAACTCTTTAAAACTTTCTGTTTTACTGCTTTAACTCATATGTTTTACTGCTTTAAAACTCATATTTTATTAACATTATGTTTTTTATTTTGTTTTAACACTTTTTATTTATTTTATTATTATTTTTATTTATTTTATTATTTAATTTTTATTTATTTTTAATTATTTTTATTTTTATTTTTATTATTTACTTAGTGTTATTTACTTTCATGCCTATTGTTATTACTTATTATGAAACCACATACACACCCACACAATGTAATTACCACATACACACACATAAAACACACACACCCACACACATCACTTACACTTATACACACATTCACTATGCCACTTATACACAACATTCACTATGAACAACATTTACATTTACCATTAGACACTTACATTTAAACTTACACTTATACACACATCACTATGACACTTATACACACATTCACTATGAACAACTGTACATTTAACCCCATAGGCCATCTTTACATTTTACACTTCACACAACACCACACACACCACCACACTCACCACAGATTTAACTTACGCTCACACACAGATTTACTTACACACACAGATTTACTTACACTCACACAGTTTTACTTACACTCACACACAGATTTACTTACACACACAGATTTACTTACACACACAGATTTACTTATAACACTGACAGATTTACTTACACACACACAGATTTTTACTTACACACACACACAAACCTCACACACCACACACACACACATACACACACACCCACACACACGCACACTCACTTACACATATAACGTATAATTTAATTAAAACATTTTATGTTTTAATAAACACGTATTTATATTACTCATTAAGAATATAAACTAAAATTGATTTCATAAGTTTCCTTACAAACTCTATAATACAATCAGATCATTATCTTTGAACAAGGCAAGTATGACTGGCTGATGACTCTCGCTGATTCTGACTGTTATACCTATCAAGTTTTAACGTAACGTATTACTATTAAATTTTTATGCAATTTCAATAATACTCATGTCATACATAATTAAATAATAATCCTTCCAAATAACAATACATTTACTACTAAGACTCTGTAGAGAATAAATTTTCATGTTTTAATTAAAAATCTTTTTAAAGTTCTTATTTAAAAATAACAATTATTCACTTCCATTTATATTATTCGTTTCAATTATAACTAAAATCATTTCAAAGTTTTTTAAAATAATTCGGATTTTTCTTTACTTATTACAGGAAGAGTTATTATTCCGGTTCTTATCTCTGCACGTTGACAATCGGTTCGCGTGAAAACACAACAATCCGCACTCCTTACAGATACGAAAACTGACCTCTCTCTGTAAAATGTGTTGAGATAACTACTTTAGGCCTAATTAGGGATATCCTTTTGTATCCCGGGGCCGATTTAGGCGCTAATTCCAGGTCAAATATATTTCAAATACGACACTTTTTCCTGTAACAATGTGGTGGCAATAACTACGTTTAGGGTCTAAATTTAGGCCTAAATTTAGGATAAGCCTTTTTGTATCCGGGCTGATTAGCCTAATACCCGGTCAAAAGGTAATTCCAGTATAGAAACAAGAATCGAGAATCAATGTATTATTATTTTATAAATATATTTCAAACTGAACATGCTTGATCGTAAAGATCCTTTAAGCGGGAAGAAGGAAATGTTTACCTTCCTTGTGAGTGGACGGAGTAATCCCTTATCTCTATATGACCTCGTATGTGGATGGTCGAGAATTATTTTATCCTTTTTGTTTTAAGGTAATGTAAAGAACATGTTTTTTCATATCCTGGGCCTTACCTGTGATTGGAATGAAAATCTTTATCATTTGAGATGCGTGTTTTTAGACCCGAACTCATTTAAAATCACTACTCGTTTTGACTGTTAAGCGGTGCCACAAGTTCTCTGATTTGTAATAAAAGTGTCTAATTTTCACTAAAGTGTATATATCATGATTCACCTTAACATGTATACCGCAATACAAGACATTGTCCAGTGGGAAATCCCGAATCCCAGGAAGTAGGGCTTTCATTCGTTATATAAAGAGAAACGCCGATGGATTTGGCAAATTTTTTAAGTGTGCTAGCCCCAAATCACCCTGTTTATAATACAAAGCGTATTTTCAATGAGTCCAGATGAAATTATCTTTGGTATATGTAATCACAGCTGAAGAGTGGCTGTACAGAATACCTTAATCAAGCTCAGCTTTAAACTGGACCGAAACCATTATTAGGCCTGTGGCGAAGAAACCAGCGATAAGCAACTTACTTTAGCATTTTATAAACATCAAAACATATGATCAGTTTGGAGAGTTTAGATTATGGGAGAGAAAATAAAATGAAAACACGCAGTATTTGAACCTACATCATTTGAATTCTACATTTCAGGCCTAACGCAGATGAAATATATGTTAGAGGTACGTAAGCGAATGTTAATGCAACTGAAGAAGACATATGTGTTATCTAATTACGTAACCGTAATTCATTACATGTTATACCAAGAATACTACGCCTTTAAGAAAACCCTGATCGATGATCCTACGCCCATCATCGATCGCTTCCTAAGTTCTATAGACGAACAGAAATTCATTTATCTACTTAGAAAACAATGGCAAGAAAGTTTTTATGCAGGTGACCCCGAATGTAAATATACTATATATCTGAGCGGAAACTTTTTACGTATGTGTTAACTAAGGTATTACTGAAGATACGAAACTAGATATCATCTGATATTATGAATATAACTGGTTGCATGATGTCAAAAATTTCAGAAGAATTTTAAATACAAAAATAATCATAAACATTATGTGGAAGTGTTATATATAATAATATTCCCTGTATTATATTTAATGTGAACCTTAATTATATATATATTATTATAATATAATATATATATATATATATATATATCTATATATATATATATATATATATATATATATATATTATATATATATATATATATATAATATATATATATATAAAATCATTGGTAAATATATTTAACACTCTACGTATATATTTAATTTTTAGCTTTATATATACTATATATATATTATATATAATATATTATATATATATATATATATATATTATTATATATATTATCTATATCTATATATATATAATATATTATATATATATTATATATATAAATTATTGTAAAGATAATCAGCTTCTTCCAAACTTTCTAAAGATAAGATTGTATAATAGAAATTTACAAGCTAAATTAAATATTTACATGATGTAAGAGTTTACAATAAACGAACCCCAGTATCAGTATAGAAAAAACATGTTTTTACATACCTAAAGGGCAAAAAGCGATAAAAAAATTCTCGACCAATCACATACGAGGTCATTTAGAGATAAGGATTACTCCGTCCTCTCACAAGAAAGGTAAACATTCCCTTCTTACCTGCTTAAAGGATCTTAACCGATCCAGCATGTTTTTCTAAAGCTTTGAAATATATTTATAAATAAATAATAACATCTATTCTCGTCCACTCCCAAGAAAGGTAAACATTTCCTTCTTACCTGCTTAAAGGATCTTATCGATCCAGCATGTTTCAGTTGAAATATATTTATAAAATAATAATAACATTGAGTCTCGATTCTTGTCTATACTGGAATTAACCTTTTGACCTTGTATTAGGCTTAAATCAGGCCTGGGATACAAAAAGGCTTATCTAAATTTATGCCTAATTTAGGATAATCCTTGTTTATTGCACCCCATTTTACAGAAAAAGGTCAGTTGAAATATATTTTTGACCTGGAATTAGGCCTAAATCCCCCGGGATACAAACAAGGATTATCCTAATTTAGGCTAAAGTAGTTATTTCAACACATTTTTACAGAGAGAGGGTCATTTCGTATCTGTAAGGAAGTGGAAGGAGTGCGGGTTGTTGTGCTTTCTCGTGATGGATTGTCAATCTAGCTTAGATAATAATATAATAATAATAATAAAGAAAATCCGAATTATTTAAAAAACTTTCGAAATATTTTTAGAAAACCTCTAATGAATAATAGATTTAGCTGAACAATTCATAATATCAAATAAGAACTTAGAATGATTTAATAAAATACATGTTTATGTTAGCAGAGAAGAACTTATTTTGGTATTTTTATACTTATTACCATGGCTAAAATTTTAAAGGTAACGTAAAATATAATTCTGTTTTAATAAAATTTTCCAATAAAATTTAAGAAAAGTTATTTTAAAACTCGATAGTTATAAAATTTATAAACAAAAAGTATAAACAGTTACATAATAAATTCTTTGTTCAAGATAAGGAGGATTTTATTATAGAAGTTTTAAGAAACCTTTGAAATAATTTTAGTTATATTTGAATGAGTAATATAAAATGTACGTGTTTAATTAAAAACATAAAATGTTTTAAATAAATTACAGTAATATGTGTAAGTGAGTGTGTGTGTGCTGTGTGTGTGTCGTGTGTGTGTGTGTGTGTGTGTGGGTGTGTGTGTGTAAGTAAAATCTGTGTTTGGTGGTAAGTAAATTGTCTTGTGTAAGAAACCTGTGTTGGTGTAAGTAAGATCTGTGTGTGGTAAGTAAATTCTGTGTGTGAGTGTAAGTAAACTCTGTGGTGAGAATTAACGTAAATCTGTGTGTTGTAAGTAAATCTGTGTGCTGAGTGTAAGTAAATCCTGTGTGTGAGTGGTGTGTGTAGTTGTGTGGTGTGTGTGTGTGTGTGTGTGTGTGTGTGGTGTAAGTGTAAATGTAAGTGGCTTCTATGGGTAATGTAAGTGTCAAATACGGTGAATGTGTGGTAATAAGTGTCATAGTGATGGGTGTAAGTGTAAGTGTAAATGTAAGTGTCTATGGGTAAATGTAAGTGTCATAGTGAATTGTGTATAAAAGCTGGCATAGTGATTGTGTGTATAAGTGTAAGTGTGTGTGTTTGTGTCGTTTGCTGTGTGTGTGTGTATGTGTGTGGGTGTGTGTGTGTGTGTGTGTATGTGTTGTTCTAAATAATAATAACAATTACGCATGAAAGTCAATAAGACTAAGTTATAATCAATAAAATAAAAATAATAAAAATAAATAAAAATAATAATAAAAATAAATAAAAATAATAAATGAAAAATAAGATAAAAAGTCTTAAAAAAGAACTAATAAACAATAATGTTAATAAATAATATGAGTTAAAGCAGTAAAACATATGCGTTAAAGCAGTAAAACATAGAAATTTAAAACAGTAAAGCAGAAAGTTAAAGCAGTAAGCAGAAAGTTAAAGCAGTAAGCAGAAAGTTAAAGCAGTACAGCAGAAAGTTAAAGCAGTAAAGTAGTGAAAACAAAAGCATACTATCCTTAGGTGTTAAGGTAATTCACTCTATTGAGTTTACTTGACTTTACTGCGCTTTAAGGTATGTAATGTATGTGGAGTTACAGCAGTAAAGCAGTGAAGTAAAGCAGTAAAGCAGAAAGTAAAGCAGTAAACCAATAAAGACCATACTAATCCCTTAGGTGTTTAGTAACACCTCTATTGATTTACTGATTTACTGCTTTAAAGGTATGTTAATCGGTTAATAAATACTGCTTGAAGTTTAAAAGCAGTAAACATATGAGTTTAAAGCAGTAAAACATGAGTTAAAGCAGTAAAAACAGTAAACAGAAAAGCATACTAATCCCGTTTGTTTGTTAGGTAACCTATCTGATTTAACTGCATTTAACTGCTTTAAGGTATGTAAGTTTATGTTTTTATAAAATTTCCGTACAATTGGTAGTAAAATAAACAATGTTATATATCAGACCATCTGGTTTTTTCTTCTTACATACAATTTCAAAAATTTATAAATTAAAAAGTATTAGTTAAAATATAAAAGATCTGTAATGAGTTACAGTTTTTAGGTTCGCGAAAATCTTTTTTAATAAAATGTTTAAGTATGAAATAAGAATGAAGTGACTCATAGTATATTTGAAAAGAAATTCTTTGAAATGTTTAAATTATGAAATAAAAAATGAATGACTCCCTATAGTATACTATATATATATCTTTTATTCGCGCGGGAATATTGCGCCTGCGGGCGCACGCGAATATTGCGCCTGCGGCGCACGGCGGCGGGCGGGGACGCGGCGGAACGCACACCTGCGGGTGCGGGGTTGGCTGTCTTTTGCGGGTGGGGCCCATGCTAAGCCCGGGGGGTTAGCTTATGACTAGGGGGAAGACATTAATATTAACTCTGTTCTTTGACGTAGGGTAGAGATGAGCCTCAAAAGATGATTTTCAAAAGATGATCATCAATATAGATGGCATCAAAGATGAACGTCATCAAAGTGAGTCATCAAAGATGAAAATTCAAAGTTGAGGCCCTCCAATGCTGACGGCATTAAATGCTGAAGGCATCAAAGTTGAGGCCATCAAAAGTTGAGGCAATCAAAAATATCAAGTGTGTGAGTGTAAAGCGTAAGTGTATATGGGTTAGTGTAAGTGTCTATGGAGAGTGTAATAAGTGTCCATATGTGGTATTGTGGTGTGTGTGTGCAAGTAATATATAGGCTATAAGTGAAAGAAAAAGACTAACTCATAGTCAGTAGGAAGCATCCTAGCAGTTTGTAATATACACCAATCGATTCCTCATACCTTGAATAACTATTCTAGGGGTGACACCATGATTAGGGCTATTCTACGGCTTCAGGGGAAGGCTAGAAAAGGCTTGAAAAAGTGGCGCACTCAGTTGGCACTATGTGGCACACACTTGGCACACTATGTGGCACCCACTTGGCACTCATTGGCACTCAACTTGGCACTCATTGACATCATGGCCACTCATTGCGCAACTCACGTTGGCACTCCACTGGTCAACTCAAGAATACTCATAGAACACTATAACATCAATAAACATGATACTTCTTACGGTGGAATGGGAACCATCAAAGGCCATCAAAGAAAGCTACAAGGTCAAAAAGTTACAATGCCAAAAATTGTACCCTGGAATAAAAAAGGGTTGACCGAAAAATTGTTCTCAAAATTGTTCCATGGAAGACCAAAGGGTTGGCCGAAAAAATTAGGGAGGGCCAAAAAATTAGGGATGCAAAAAATTGGGGTGGGCCAAAATTGACCCATGGAAGAACCAAAGGGGTGGTCGTGTGTTTGTACGTGTGTATCAAGTGTAAATGTAGTGTCTATGGGACACATGTAAGTGTCATAGTGAATGTGTGTATAAGGTGTAGAGCTGTGTGTGGGTTTGGGTGTGTGTGTGTGTGTCGTGTGTGTGTGTGTGTGGGTGTCTGTGTGTGTGTGTGGGTGTGTGTAGGTGTTCAAGTTAGGATAGATCCATACATACGTTCAAGTTAGGGCACGAAATATGTGACGGGTGGGCTACGAGTGGGCAAAAAATTAGCGTGGGCCCAAATTGACCCATGGTATCTGGCAAGGTAAGGCCGAAATATCATGGTCAAACAGGTTAAGACATCAAAGGCTAAGCCCCTAAGGAAGGCCAAAAAATTACGTGGGGCCAAAAATGACATCCATGGTATCTGGCAGCTTTGGACGAAAAAGGTCAGGATAAAAGGTAAAGATATCAAAAAATAGGGCTAAGCCCTAAAGGTACCCAAAATTACAAATGGGCAAAATGGCCATGGAAGACCTAAGGGTTGGTCGAAAAAATTTGGGTGGGGACGTACAACGGTTGCTTACGCAACCGTTTGGCCCAACCAATTAAGGTTGCCGAAAAATTAGGGTGCCAAAAATTAGGGTGCTAAAAATTAGGGTTGCCAAAAAAATTAGGGTTTCTCAAAAAATTTGGGTTCTCAAAAATTAGGGTTGCCAAAAAATTAGGGTTGCCAAACAAAATTAGGGTTGCCAAAAAATTGGGTTCTCAAAAATTACCGGTGGGCCAAAAATGACCCATGGAAGACAAAAGGTTTTCGCAGTCAAGGTCAAGGCCCAAAAGGTCAAGGCCCAAAAAGGTCCAGCAAGGTCAGGTAAAATTCGAGCTCAAAAAAGGTAAGGTCAGGTAAAGGACGTCAAAAAAGGGGGAGGAGTGTTGGGCAATGCAATATGGCTCCCCTACTACTCATAAGGTCCACGGTTACTTCAGTTTCAATCTTAAAGTCTTCCAGCTTTACAAGATAAATAATACACAATAAATTTCCCATTTTCATTACCAAAGTAAAAGTAGTTAAGAGTAAGGTTATGGTTGTGATTAAGGAGAGTCCTCGGTGTGAAGCTATGTTAGGTGGTGAGCAGCTGGGAAAAAGTGTCTGAGTTTAAATACTTTTAGGATATAAATTGGATGAAAAGGGAACGAATGATGCAGGGTGTAGTAGCGAAAGTTGTGAATATTGCTAACGTAAGTACGAATAAACTGCTAATGTTAGCAGTTTATTCGTTGCTTACGTTAGCATATATTCGTTGGTCAGTACATAAAGAACTTATTTTTATGCTATGTTTATCCAAAATGATGATCGAAATGTGACTTGAATCAATAGATCAATAGATCATGGGAGGTGGAGGATGGGAGAGGTGGGTGGTTTGATTTAGTGGTTTACTGATTTACTGCTTTAGGGTGTGTAAAAACGCAAATTTTTTAAGTTATAGACATAAAGATAATAAAAAAATTTAGTAAAAATATATATATTTTTTTAAACAAATAAAATAAAAATAAATAAAAGTTTTGTGTTATGTTATGCAAAATATGATTTGAAACAATAGATCAATAGATCATATGAGGGTGGGAGGTTTGATTTACTTATTTACTGCTTTAAGGTGTATAAAACGCAAATTTTTTTACGTTATAAGCAAAAAGAATAAAATTTTTAGTAAAAACAAAAATTATTTAAGCAAATAAAAAAAAAATAAATAAAATTTGAAAAATAAATTTAAATAAATAAAAATAAAAAAAAGTTTTAAAACAAAATGATTTTTTTAACAAAAATAAATAAAATAAAAAATAAATAAAAAAAATAATAAAATTTAAAAACAAATAAAAATTAAAATAAAAAAAAA
>JABUQX010004852.1:15000-24002 GCA_015478945.1 Trachelipus rathkii
ACTGCTGCTTTGCCAAAGTAATCCACAGTTACATTACTGAACCCAGAGAAAAAAAAATCCAATATCCACCCAAAAATCAATTTAGCAAAGAGTAAACACACCTAAAAAATATAATAATATTAATTGTTTATTGATAACAAACATCCTGAACAAACAATATTGAATTACCCTTCAACTTCAGGCGCCCAGGAACTATTACAATCCAACATAAAACAACTGGAAACCAAACAAAGCAAAGCCTCTAGAATGATAACTGGTTCCCTTCCCACTACACCCCATTCATCACTTACGAACAGAAACAAAAATCCCTTTAAGAAAAGATCACTTAGACATACGAGTAATTGGCTGTCAATTACACAGTAAATTCCTCACCTTAAATCACCCTTTACATCAGACAATTCAACAGACACCTACACCAAGAAGAAATAAAATCACGCCCGCCTCTTATTATTTAAAATTCTGCAACACTCTCCCCTCCGCCCTCAAACACTCCTATCATAAAAAAAATTCCATAAACAAATAACCCAAATTGCAATCTCCACATACCCAAACAACACTATTAACCAATCACTTCAACCAGAAATATCCCTTTCAAAACAACCCTTGGACCGAAAAACATACTCAACAATGTCCCACTTCGATCTGGTCACCACCCCACCCTACATGAATACAAATGTAGAATATATGAAATACCCTTCCCTCACTGCCAAAGATGTCTGTCCCAGACTTTGGAAGGCGCTGAAGTCGACAAGGGAAGTAAAAGTAAGAAGTAATCAAATAAAAGTAATTAAGTAAGCAAGTAAAAGTAAGTATGTATGTAAGTTAAAGTAGGTAAAAGTAAGTAAACGGAAATAAATAAAAGTAAGCAAGTAAAAGCAAGTAAATGTAAGTAAAAGTAAGAAGGTAAAATAAGTAAACATGTAAAAGTTGAAGAAAGTACACTTAACTATATAGCTACTTAGAGAAATCCGTACACCAGGATTTAGGGCCGTATTTATATACCGGCCTTTTCTCTTCCTTTCGTCAAGTGTTCCTTCAGAATCCTCCCTTAACGTAAATTCAAATTTATGAACGATCCTCGAGAAATTTTTTCCGTAAGGAAGCCTTGACGTCGCAAAATACTTGGCGAAATCTCTTCCTTAGTCAAGGTAGCTCTGAACCAACCTTGAACTCTCCTTAAGATTTTGTTTTCCGCGCGGCAGCCATCTTGTTTTTTTTATTGTACAATTTGTTGCTATTTTTATTTAATTTATATCATTTGTTGGCATTTATTATGTAAATGATTTTGTCAAATATATACTTTCGTGTAAGAAAATACCCAAAAACCACATAATTAGGCTCACACCAGAGAAATAGGCAGCATGCAACCTTCGACCGGGACCTAACTTTAGTGTAAGGAGCGCAGATGATATTTTTATAATTTATCATAATTTCGTAGCTAGGCAACGTTCAGCCTACGGCTATGCCTAGGCTGGCCAGATTTTTTTCAACCTAATGCGGGACAGTCATTTTCATGCCTAGGCTATACTTTATAAATTATACAGTATAGCCTGTAAAGCCTATAGGCAAGCATATATTATATATATTATAACCAAAAATAATTTAATCAAATATAGTAGTAAATAAGAAATAACTTTATAAGTCTAGTAAATCAATATTTACTTACTTAATTTGAACCAGAATTGTACTTGTCACTGGAATAGATCTTCTTAAGGAGGTTTGTATTCGAACTTAGATACTCCGAAAATTGCAAGCAATCCATGTCAAAATTGCAAGTAGTTAATAGTGCAGCCTTTAAAGTATCTATACTTAACCTGCTTTTGTCTTCTGTCCAATAGTTTTTCATCATTGAGAATACCCTTTCTGTGGGTGCATTTGATCCAGGTAGACATAAAAAAGAAATTCTAGCACTTTTAGAATATTTGTAAATGGAATATTCTGACTTCTGAAATGTCTCTGATTGGCTACTAACTATCTCACCGCGAGTTACCAGAACGTACTCGCCTTTGAAAATCTGCTCAAAACATGTTTTAAACTTGTCTGGTAGTGAATCAAATCAAGATTGTTATAAATTATGTGGCTTACATTTCACAATGCAGGACTTTACACTGTCCCGCATTGGGTAAAGATTTTTGCGGGACAAAAGATCTAAAAATAGTAAAATGCAGGACAGTCCCGCAAAATACGGGACGTCTGGCCAGCCTAGCTATGCCAACCAAAGCAACTGGAAGTAATAAATGTGAAGCAACACATCTTCAATTCTCATAGTATTTTTATTAAACGCGTTTAGATTATTTCATTAATTTTTTTCCTTTTTAATATTTCTATAAATTTACATACATAAAATTATAATATATTTTTATTTTGTTCTAGTTTCATTTACTTTGTGTTCATTGGCTATTGGTCTCTGACGTCATGAAATATGACGTTTTTCCTTGAAAACTGTCTTCGATAAGTAGCTCCTGATTAAAGGAAAGGGTGGTTTATAAATAGCAAATTTTTTTAAAGATTCTTATGCAGTGGAGGAATGCTTATCTGAGGCTACCTTTACGGAAAGTCAAGACGTTTTTCAAAGTTGATTCGTAAATACGGGCCTTAATATTTTTAAGGTGCTTAAGCACAAAGAAAAGTCGCTTACGGTTAGAACATTTGGGAAAATGAAGTAGTTTTTAAGGCAAACTACTCGAAACATTGAGTCCCAAGAAATATATTCTGCAATAAAGCCAAAAAAAAGTTTGAAGAACTTCGATTAACTTTTATAATAAATATATTTAAAATAACTGCCCAAATATGAAATTTTCATTTTTATTTTATTTCTAAAATGTTAGTTTTTCCTAACAATAATGTCAAAAATATACAGTATATTAAAAATTTTATTTAATTATATAAAGTTATTCGTTTCAACTTCACTTTTAGGGCCGTATTTATATACCGGCCTTTTCTCTTCCTTTCGTCAAGTGTTCCTTCAGAATCCTCCCTTAACGTAAATTCAAATTTATGAACGATCCTTGAGAAATTTTTTCCGTAAGGAACCCTTGACGTCGCAAAATACTTGGCGAAATCTCTTCCTTAGTCAAGATAGCTCTGAACCAACCTTGAACTCTCCTTAAGATTTTGTTTTCCGAGCGGCAGCCATCTTGTTTTTTTTATTGTACAATTTGTCGCTATTATTATTTAATTTATATCATTTGTTGGCATTTATTATGTAAATGATTTTGTCAAATATATACTTTCGCGTAAGAAAATACCCAAAAACCACATAATTAGGCTCACACCAGAGAAATAGGCAGCGTGCAACTTTCGACCGGGACCTAACTTTAGTGTAAGGAGCAGATGATATTTTTATAATTTATCATAATTTCGTAGCTAGGCTACGTTCAGCCTACGGCTATGCCAATCAAAGCAACTGGAACTAAATAAATGTGAAGCAACACATCTTCAATTCTCATAGTATTTTTATTAAACGCGTTTAGATTATTTCATTAATTTTTTTTCTTTTTAATATTTCTATAAATTTACATGCATAAAATTAATATATAATATACTTTTATTTTGTCCTAGTTTCATTTACTTTGTGTTCATTGGTTATTGGTCTCTGACGTCATGAAATATGATGACGTTTTTCCTTGAAAACTGTCTTCGATAAGTAAATCCCGAATAAAGGAAAGGGTGGTTTATAAATAGCAAATTTTTTTTAAGATTCTTATGCAGTGGAGGAATGCTTATCTGAGGCTACCTTTACGGAAAGTCAAGACGTTTTTCAAAGTTGATTCATAAATACGGGCCTTAATATATCTTGATTTTAAAGGCGTTGAATTTTAAGTAACGAATGCTATATTTTGGTTAGTGAGATTTAAATATTTTGTTCAACCAACACGTCATATAGGTGGTTTAAAGTATCACTTGAACGGTGGGGATATATATATCATATATATATATATTATATATATATATATATATATATATTATAAATTAAAAATTATAATATATATATATATATATATATATATATATATATATATATATATATATATAGGACCTTAAGTAAACCATGGTCCTCAAAATAATTTAAGGCGTTTTAGATTTGGCAAGTTTTTCTTCCAAATCGAAGAACGTTCTTGAGTTCATTTTCGATGAAAAATCAAATGAACATTCTTCAGTTTTGAGGTTTGTTTACATTTTACAGCACAGACCTAAGCCTATAAAGGCTATTAATTAGGATTTTTTAGTGTTATAGTTTAATAATATATATATATATATATATATATAATATATATATATATATATATATATTATATTATTTATTATTTATATTATATATATATATATATATATATATATATATAGTATATATAATATATATAATATATATATATTATATATATATACTATTATTATATTATTATTATTATTATTATTATATGCTTACACTTTCTCCCGCTTAGCGGGGGAGTGGTACGTACAGCCTCTCCCACCTACACCCCCTCATCTCGCCCCACCCACCTCCTCCATTCCAATCTATCTCTCGCCAACACCCCCTACCCTCTTCCTCCCTCATCCCTTCCTCCTCCAGCATCTCCTTTATTCTACCATCCCCCTCCTTCTTGGTCTCCCCTTCCTCTCCTTCCTATCCCCTCCGCCTCCCATACTCTCCTAACCACTCTCTGTTCCTCCATTCTCAAGATGCCCATACCATCTTAACATTCCCTTCTCCGCTCTTCCCACCAACGACCATTTCTCCACTCACATCTCTCCCTCACCACCCTATTCCTAATCCTTCTCCCTTCTACTAACCCCACAAACCGCTCTCACCCCTTTCATCTCAAATACTTCCAACTTCTTCCTGGACCTGCATTCAACCCCCATGTTTCACACCCATACAACACCGCTGGTACACAAATTTTTTAAAACATACTTATCTTAACTTTCCTGTGATAACTCCCCCCCTTTCCATACTTCTCTCAGACCACTCAACGCTCTCATTCCTTCTCTCTACTCTATGTTCTATCTCCTCCTTCATCCCTCCCCCTTACCCAAATCCCATCCCTAAATATCTAAAAATCCTTACTTCTTCCAATACTACACCCCCTACTCTAAACCTCTAACCCCTCCCCCTCCTCTTTTTCCTCCTCCTCAAACACTACCACTTTACTCTTACCTGGATTTATTTTTAAGCCCCTTTTGTCCACACATTTTCTCAAACTCCCTCACCAAATACTTCAGCCCCTTCCGCGCTCTTCGCCACTAGGGCAGTATCATCCGCAAACAGTATGCAATGTTTACTTCCTTCTATCATTCCATATTGTTCAATTCCACCCCCTCCGCCTCCCTCACCATTTCTCTGGCAACACTGTCTCCATAAACAAATTGAATAGCCACAGCGACATTACACACCCCTGCCTCAGTCCTCTCGCCACCCCAAACATCTCAACTCTCCCCTCCTAACACTCTCACACACATTCTACTATTCCTATAAAATGCCCTGATACCTTTACCTAATTTACCCCCACTCCATTTTCCTCCAACACCCTCCACAATTCACCCCTCTTCACTCTATCATATGCTTTCTCTAAATCTAAAAAAACACCCATACACTTTCCCTTTCCTCTCAATACTTTTCTCCACAAGCATCTTTAGTGTAAACACTTGATCCACACACCCTCTTCCCTCCCTAAATCCTCCTTGTTCTTCCCCCATTCTTCCTTCCGTAAACCCTCTCACTCTCTCAATCAGTATTCTACCATACACTTTCCCTACCACACTTAAAAGACATATACTCTATAATTCCACATTCCATCCTAATCCCCTTTCCCCTTATACAGGGGAACCAAACAACCATCCTCCCAATCCTGCGGTACCACACCACTCCTCCAACATATATTATATAACCTATGCAGCCACTCCTCCACCCCTATACCACCCTTCTGTAACATTTCCATTCTCACACCATCCAAACCTGCGGACTTCCCTTTTTTTCGCTTTACTCAAGGCCCTAATTGATTTCTCCATTTGGTATCCATCCTCCCTCCCCTCCCAATACATTCCCCATGCCTCACATCATGCAAATTCTTCCCGCCCGCCTCCCCACCAACTCATTCAATAATTCTCTTAAATACTCCCCACCTCTCCTTCACCGCTATGCGCTTCTCCTCACTATCGCACTCCGCATCTCCTCCCTTAATCCCTCCCCCACCCCTCCTTCTTCTTCCTTTTTTTATTTATTTCTTTCCACAAAACATCTTACTTCCTGATTCAAAATTTTCCGTCACCTTTCTACACCACTCATCTTTTGCTCTTCTCTTCGCCCTCCCTCCACCGCCCTCTTTGCTTCCATTCTAACCCTTCTATATTCCTCTCCCAGCTTCCTCTCTCCTACTTCCGCCAACCATTTCACATAAGCCTCGCTTTTTCCTTTTCACAACCCTCCTTCACCCTTCCTCTAACCACCATTCGCTCCCTTTCCTTCTGCTTGCACCCACCCTTTTTTCTCCACATACCCTTCTAGCCTCCTCACATACTGCCCACTCCCTTTTTTATCTCGTCCACTCCCCTCACTCCGCCCATTCCCGTCCCTTCTCCGTCTCTCCATCTATCCTCATTAACTCTCCTAAACTCCCTGCTTACACACTGTCTCCTCCAATTTTTCCACCTTATCACTCCACTCTCCTCCTTTCTCCCCTTTCCTTAATCGTCACCTCTCCTCCCACCCTTAACCTTGCAACCACCAAATAGTGATCCGATATCCCCCTCCCCGCCCCTCTAAATACATTTACATCTAGTAATCTATCTCTATCCTTTCCCATTTACACACACATAATCCAGTACGCGCCCTCCCCCCCGTTATCTCACTCTTCCATGTATACTTATGATTTTCACTTTTTTTTAACCAAGTATTCCCCACTATCATTCTTCTTTCAACACACAACTCTAACAGACTTTCTCCATTAACATTCCTCTCCCCTACCCCAAATGGTCCTATTATTCTTCCCACCCCCTCCCTACCCACTCCTGCATTTAAATCTCCCAATAGACAAATTTTATCGTTTACCCCAAAACTTTCCCAGCACTCATTCAACTCATTCCAAAATCTTTCTCTCTCCTCCTCCCTCCCTCCATTCACTGGTGCATATGCACATATGAAAACCCACTTTTCCCCCCCGAATTTCACTTTTACCCACATTATCCTTGAACTCACCCTGGCTACACAACGACGCTTACCTTATCCACCCCTTTCCTCATAACTATTTCCTACCCTTCCTCCCCTCTCACTCCTCCCCGTTTCAGACAACCCTGATACCATATACCCTTGTATTTTCCAAAATCCATCTCCCTCTTTCCCTTCAGCTTAGTTTCAGTTAACCCCTAACACATCCAACCTTTTTTCTTCAAACATTACCCCCACTTCCTCCCTCTTCAAATCTTCGTTTACCCTCTCACATTCATACACTCCACCCTTATTACCTCTTTCTTCCCCATCTTTTTTCCCTTCTTTATATCTATTTCACCCAGGTGCACGTTTTTGTGGGACTCCCCACCCGTACTTCCCAACAACCTGAGGTCACCCACCGCCGCTCACCGAATATACCAACAATATTAACAATAAGGTTAAAAATTGCAAATTAAAAATATCCCCACAATAGTAACAATATCCCCACAATAACAACAATAACAATAAAAAAGGTTACAATGATAATATAAAATATAAAATATAAAAAGTTAAAACCTACTATCAAAATTTACCCCCGTTAAAACTTTATTTTTCTATTAAAATCTTTATTTTTATTTAATCATTTAAAAATTCTTTAAAATCCCCCGCATATATACCAACTTTAAATTCAAAATATTTACAGAAAAATCAACTCAACAAACATTAATAAATGTAGCAAACCTTCAATATATGAGTAATACCACTATTAATAAGCCCTGCATATAAATAATCTTTAAAAACACATCATCTCACGTTTAGGTATATATTCACTATATTAAATCCTACTCTGTTCATAGATAAACAAATACTGTATAATTCTTTAAATAAGTTAACCTCCTGCTAACTACGTTAGCAGTAATCGTAATATTTTAAATACAAATCTTTAGACAATTTCTTATCAAAAAGTAGACTCTTCACAATAAACTCCCGAATAAGTCACCTTTTACTCACCGAGATTTATAATGTCAAATTATTCCTATTTCAAACTTACTTTTCACCAAGCAAGGGATCGTTCTAGGTCTACGAGAATAAACGAGAAAAAAGGGTGCGAATAATATTAATAATAATAATAATAATAATAATATATATATATTTAAACAACCATGTTTGAAACATAATCCCTTCGAGGAGTGACGTCACAACAAGATATAATAAAATTTCTCAATTTTGTAATTTTTTTATAATTATATTTCACCAGTTCTTTGGGAAATAACATAATTAATATATTTCGAAGATAAAATAGTGGTTCGAAAACTTGAAAACATTAAAAAAAACATTTTTTTTACGATTTCATGTGACGTCACAAGTCAAGAATAAATACTCAAGAATGAAAAGAACCAAAAAGAGCAATCTTACGGATGGAAGAAAAATTTCCAATTTCGCTAGAAAATTGTCTTCCATTTGGAAGAAATTTGACAAATCAAATGGGAAAGTGAAGAATTTCTTCCGTTTGAAAGAATTCTTGCCAAATCAAAAACGCCTTTAGTATTGGAAAGGTTGGTAATAATTTTTTATTTTAGGTAAAGAAAAATTAAAAAATTTATTTGCTATAAAAAGAACTTACTTTTTTTATTTTTTGAGCTTTGTTTATTTCGACGTAAATATTTATTATTTGTGTTCACAATAAGTGTTATATATATATATATATATATATATATATATATAATATATTATATATATATAATATATTTATATATATATATATATATATATATATATATATATATGGTCAGATTTTTTTAATGCTCACAGTATGTAACTAGAGAATGGCAGGTCCTACAGTAAAACAAATTAT
>JABUQX010004853.1:0-7500 GCA_015478945.1 Trachelipus rathkii
TGCACACTGGAATTTACAGATTTTGGTGTCTCTTATGCGAGTTCCAAGCGAAAAGATTTTGTGATTTAAAAGCCCATACTAAAGTTTCCCATCCCGAAGTGAATATAAGTGCTCTAGAATCGTTAGTTTCCAAATAATTTAATACAATTATGTAATGGGTTAAAAAAAAGGAGTATATATATTATTCAGTTCAATGGTTATTCTCTTTTAAATAGAATTCTTGCATTCAATAAAGTTACCTTTTTTTTTATATATATATATATTCAGAAATTTTTTTGTTCAAATCTCATTTGAATGTATTATTATTATTATTATTATTATTATTATTATTATTATTATTATTATTATTATTATTATTATTATTATTATTATTATATCTTGATCTAAGCAAAGCAAAGTTGAAAGACTCCAAAGAAATAGCTGTTATGTTTTAAAGGGCTTCACAAGACTGCGACAGACCCTCACTGTGGTATCTCGTCAATGTAAGGTTCATACCTTGGCCAGGCCCACAATCATACCCCCCCCCCCCTCACAAAACCCGCCATTCACTCTTGTTATGCATCTTTCTTCTCACCTCTGCCACGCATTCTTTTACTGACTTAATCCACTTAGCACACTCACCACTATACATCCCTTTAACCAAGCGACTATCATCCATTCTTTCCATGACCAAACCATCTTAATATTCATTTATTCTCTCATTTACACCTTTTTTCACACCACGTAACTTCCTAACGCGTTTATTGCTCATTTGGACTGGCTGTAGACCTGTTGATTGTATCTGCACCTTTTTTTTTTTTACCTCAAAAAGAGCGACAGTTTGAGTGATATTCGTAAGTTTTCGTTCACTTTTGCAAAAAATAAAATAATTATGTATTATTTAATGTTAACGATTGTTTGTGGGTGTTGCATTTTTGGGCGATTTAATGTGTGTTGAGCTTGATGCCCCCAAACTGTGATAGGTAAAGTTTACAGTTTCTTGCCTTTTTTTTAAATATTTATATATATATAATTTTTTTTTTTTAAATAAATAAATAAGGTAAATTTGGGCATTTGGTTTATTTTAAAAAGTGGGGTTTTATCATCATGGGGGCATGAAATAAACCTCGGCCGTGTTCACTTCGTGGCGTCAGAATGTGAAAGATATCCGGCCTAAAGTTTGATTTCCTCCCAATATTCCCCCACCCCCCGTGTTGACCCCGAAAGAGTACAAAAGCACTTTAAATGGAAAGTTGTTTTTTCCTCTTTGAATTTTATATATAGGGCCTATATATAAATATATATATATAATATATATATATATATCTATATATATATATATATAATATATATATATATATATATATATATATATATATATATATATATATATATATATATATTATATATATATATTATATTATATATAAATATATATATATATATATATTATATATTATAAAAGGATAATGCATTAAAACCGCATCATTATTTATTTATATAATATATAATGCCCTTAGTGGGTTTGAACCCTTACCCTTGAGTTGGTAAACCCGGAGTGTTACCTCCCGACCATGATGAGCTAAAAAGAAAATCTTGCCACTTTTCTTCTGAAAGGTTGGACCCTTCCCGAGAGGAACAAGGCATGTCTTTTGTGTGACATCGACCTCCGGGCAGACCTCCCAGCTCACACTAGGGGGTCGGGGGCACACTGGGTTAATTTTTAAGCTTGACTTCACTTTAGCGTAAAAGGAGTTTAATTCCAACTAAGGGAACATATATATATATATATATATATATATATTATATATATATATAGATATAATATATATATATATTATATATATATATATATATATAATATATATATATATATTATATATATATATATATATATATATATATATATATATATATATATTATATATATTATATTACTGTTCATAAATTGTAAAATATCAGGTATTAAGTTTAAATGATGGATGTAGTATTTACTGTAAATTTGCACTAAATTTAAATTTTATTCTTAATAAAATTTTAAAAATATGGTTTTTGATTTTTTCAAAAAAAAATTTTTTTATGTTTTATTAAATTAAGATAATTATAAATTGATATTAAAAAAAGATTTTCATGATTGAACAATATGTTGTCCTACACTTGATTAGATAAATATATCTCTTCAGGAGGGATAAATTATAATCAATGTTCCAGACTCGATCCTGAGAATCATCATCGACTTTAGTTTTTTTATTTATTTATTTCTTTTTTCGTGGTGAAAATAATGTCTAACCTTTATTATATAGGGATCTTTAAATTTTTCAGTAGTAGTAGTAGTAGAAATGCCCTTGCTATTCGTTCTTTGCAGAAATTTGTTAGTATTAGTGGTAGTTGACTATGTATTGGCCATACAGATTTTAACGGTTATCACATACGTCCAGGGATCTAACACCTTTAGTAATAGTAGACTACATCTTTAGTTTGAAATGTGTTTACAGACTGTTCAGCATTGACCTTCGTCTGCCAAACGTGTTTCCTATGTCTTAGCAGACTCGTCATCGTCTTCCATTTAAGGTGACAAGTTGGTGCGGTAATGCTACGGCAGAATGGATCATTTGTTGGAACGATACTTAACTTCTCTGAGCTTTCTTGCGGTAGAGTTTGTTTTCGGTAAACACGTTTTCGCTAAATTTTTTCTAAATTCTCAAACACACACTAGTAATTCCTGCCAGACGTACAATGGGAGGAGCGGAGGATTTTTTTTATTATATGAATTTTATATAATTCATTGGAGAAATTTATCATATTTAATAATGAAGTACTGAAACTTTTTTAATTTAAACATTCACAATTCAAAAAAAAAAATGTTACCGCATCCACCCGACCCTTCGATGATTGGGTAATCAAGTATGTCTGCAATTTTGTTTTGGTATGCAAAGCGATTACAGAAACAATGTTCTACGAATGCTGCACCGATTCGTCAGGGAACTGCTTTGATCATAACATAGCAATCCTTCCCGAATTGCAAATTCTGCATATAGTTTAACCATTTTTTCCAGTCCCCTTTTCATCGTTCTGCCTAGAGATTATTTCGGAGACGAGTTCACACCTCCCAATATAGCCGTACTCAATTGAACAGTGATGATGACCTTTTTACACTCGTTGTTTTTTTTTGTTTTGTTTTTTGAGTTGTGTACAGGGCCCTCCGCGTCCACACTGGGTTGAATAATTGACTCCATGGGTAGGTCCTGGCTTATACATATTTTAAATGTCAAAGAAAATTTGAATGGCGGTATGAATATTCAGTCAAAAGTAAATAAATAAGCTAAATAAAAAGATGTCATTACATTATAAATACAAATATTACATAATACATGTTACAAAGAATATTCAGTTCTTGAAGATAAGAGAAAATAGAGTTCTTATGTAGTATGGATTCATATGGGATAACCTTTTAGAATTTAGGTGTTATGGACCATCAATAGGCAAAATGACGAGGAGAATGGTGTCCTAGTTGGGGACAATAAACGGAGATATGGTGAACAGATTGCGTGGTATGGCGACGGCAAAATTTACGTATGGGAGAAGGGTCCTGTGACATATGAATGTGAGTGATATTGGTGAGGCCAATACCTAAACTTGCGAGTATCACCTCGTGCAAGCGTGTAAGACCACTCACCAATGTTCGACTTTATATTTCTAAGGTTCGCCCGATGATCATTCGTCCAACACTTTCTAACGACCGGAAGCCTTATTGGAGATCAGGATAATAATCAGTTGATGGGAGGCGACCTTGTCGAATGGCATCCAGGAGGTATCTAGAACGGATCCATAAAGAAGAGGCGACCATTTTGTCCTCTGTCAGCGATTTCGTTGCCTACGTGAGAGTGGGGTCTAACATAGTATGATTTGTCTCTTACGAGAGTGGAGCAGACGATGAAATTGTTGTACAGCGGATACCATTATGTTTTTAGAAAAGGTGGCTTTAGGTGCTTGGAGAGCGCTGAATGAATCTGAATAAATGACATAAGACTGGTCTTGTTTAAGGAATAAAATTCGAGAAAGAGTAGTCTTTATAGCCATTAGTTATGCCGTAAAAATTGAAACATGAGAGGGGGAGGGTATGGGAGAGGTTGCCGTCAGGAAAGACAGCAGACTCACCCACACTGTCCCCTGTTTTGGATCCGTCAGTAAACACGAGTAAATCCACCGTGAACTGTGGAATGAGACAAGAATGATGCCTTTAGCAATGCAATAGGGTGGCTATATTTGAAGTCTGGGCCAAGGGAACCGTCTTTGCTGATCGCCAGTGCAGTTTGATACTCTACAAGTGTAAAAAGATGGTCATAGGTATGATCTTCCTCTTTCGCTGTTGAAAAGTCTGGCTGTGCAGTGTTAATTTTCAATTTTTGAAAGACCTAAGGATAGGAAAGAACTGGAGTGGCTAGCGAATCTATAACCTAAAGCATCTGCAACAGCAGCAGGAGGCTCATAACGGGGGACTGTGGGGGAAGAATTATTGGAGCTGCGAGATATTTTCTGTGCAACTTTCCACACTGAAGAAAGGGGAGTTGTGGAGTTGACAGTCGAAGTATAAGTTAGAAAATATTGCTTACGTGTTTGGCAATTAATTCGACGAAATCTCGCCGCAGCTGCCTTAAATATAACCATTTTTGGGGTTATGCGGGTCCTTTTATATTTTCTGTAGATTTTTTTCTTCTCCCGGTTAGCTTGTGCAAACTCTTGAGTCCACCAAGGGATTGCCGAAAGCTTACTTACGGAAGATCATGGAATGCAAGCTTCCGCTGCTGTGATGATAACGTTGGAAGAAGTTAAAGGCGTCATCAATAGTCAAGGATCTTAAACTTAGACGAGGTCGAAGTTTCCTAGTACAACAATCGGAGTTGGGAGCTGCTTAAAAATATCAACTAAATCGACCTTAGTAAACTCACTACTCGGAGCCAAGTTGATCGAGCAGACAGTAACGTCGGTGGACAGATGAATTTTTGATTCCTCTGCATGAAGTCTAGTTCACAGAGGGACTGGAGAATAGGGGACAGATTTATGGATGGTTATTCCTGCACCTCCCCTGTTATTGTCACTTCTTTGTATAGAGGTTAGCGGCGATTTATATTCCGATGGTTGGAAGAAGTCGCGATGACATAGTCGAAGCTCCTGCAAACATATGCACTTTGTTGTTCAAATGTTTATTAGTTGAACAAGTTCTTCAAAATTATAAGTACGTAAGCCACCGACATTCATTGACAGGAGGTGGCCATGCCCTATATTGTTATAAACTGTTGATGAGGATGGATCTTTTTGAGACAATTGTTTCTATGTGACTAAGGGTGATGCTGGAAGTGGATTCAGAAGGGGAGTAAAGACTGAGACGTGGGTCTCGACGAGGAGGAGTAACAACTGGTTGTAAGGAATAGTCGTACAACAGAGATTTGGGTTGTACGACCGATTTTGGGAAAAGTTTTCAGCGATGTTTATTGGAGGGATTTCGCCATGAATGCGAAGTAAGTTGAGTTCAGCCAAGTCATCTTATTGTGCGTACTTGGTTGGTCGTTGGAAGAGAAACCAAATTGCTTATGTTTAGAAATGGAAGTGATATCAGCATCTGCTAAGCAAGCAGATTCAGAAATGGGTGGAGAATATGAGAATGTTTCCATGGAGGCAGTGTAAGCACTGAACACCCGAAAAGTGTCAATCTTTTTGTAAAGAAGTTGCAGTTGCGATAGTGGGATCCAATATGGGATCCGTTGGGTTACAGAGGTCTGACGCAGAGACTGTCAGTGAGTCATCAGGGGGTAATTTTGAAAACTGGACAGTTTAGGTAAGATGGGGAACCTTCTTGGGTCCCCTTTTCGTGCCACCAACAGATCTAGAACGCTTGGAGCGTGTGTTTGGGTTGAACGGTTTTCCATTCATGTCTGAACAAGAAAAAGAAACACATGAGAGAGAGAGAGAGAGAGAGAGAGAGAGAGAGAGAGAGAGAGAGAGAGAGAGAGAGAGAGAGAGAGAGAGAGAGAGAGAGAGAGAGAGAGAGAGAGAGAGAGAGAGAGAGAGAGAGAGAGAGAGAGAGAGAGAGAGAGAGAGAGAGAGAGAGAGAGAGAGAGAGAGAGAGAGAGAGAGAGAGAGAGAGAGAGAGAGAGAGAGAGAGAGAGAGAGAGAGAGAGAGAGAGAGAGAGAGAGAGAGAGAGAGAGAGAGAGAGAGAGAGAGAGAGAGAGAGAGAGAGAGAGAGAGAGAGAGAGAGAGAGAGAGAGAGAGAGAGAGAGAGAGAGAGAGAGAGAGAGAGAGAGAGAGAGAGAGAGAGAGAGAGAGAGAGAGAGAGAGAGAGAGAGAGAGAGAGAGAGAGAGAGAGAGAGAGAGAGAGAGAGAGAGTCGTCTCATCAGGCTCCATTTGGTAACTATGATCTATTTAATCCGCTAAGACATAGAATCCTTTAGGGAGTGCTGAGGTAGGAAATTTGGAAGAATAGTTATAGGAGGATTCAGAAGAGCTGGAATAATCCTGCAAGCTATCAGAGATTTGGTTAGTGGGTTTTCAATAGTTGTGATGGTTTGGGTACAATCTATTAAAGTCGTTGCTTTTGTCTCAGGAACAGACTTATGACGAGGTATCTTCTGAGTTGCGTATTTTACATCTGGGGTCAATGTGTTTTGCTTTAGAAATTCGGATGTTCTGTATTTTAGCGAATAATCTGAGGACTCGAAGATAATCTTTTCTTTTGTTTAGAAACATCTTTTTCAGGAAATTGAGAAACGGTGGGAGAAAGATTAGGGGACATAGATACAAGTCTCTTTCATGAGTTTGGTGAACTTATCGGGAGGGTATAGAACAGAGTGTCTCGACAGGAAATACTCTCCAAGCTTTGTATTGGATGAACCAACTTAGTTTCATTGTTAGTTGGTTGAAAACTAGTACTCGGAGAAGAGTTGTTGATGGCATCTTGAACTGGAGATTGGATCTAGGGCTGCATGCTTTTGGATTATTTGAGAAGTCGGTAGTATAGGCAACACAGGCGGGCAGATTACAGTAACTGCTTGAGTTTCTCTAGAATTTGGGGGAAGAGTTCTACTGGAATGGAGTTGTGTCGGTAGATTAACACGTGGAGGCAGAGGGGCTTCTGCAATTGTAGCATAAGATTGCCTTTGTCTTGTGTGATATGTCATTGAGCTAGTGATCTTCCTGCTTACTTTGTATGGTACATAACTCCAAAACCTCCTGTTCAAACAGTTAAGACGGACATTTAAAGGAAAAGGCATTGTGGGGTCCTCCACAGTTTTTGCAGTGTGGTGCGTTTTCACCGTGAATGTGAAATTCTTCTCCACAGACTGGGCATATGTCATGCGACCCCCTACAGTATTTTCGGGGATGATCAAACCGCTGGCATTTAAAGCAACGTCTGGGTCGTGAAATAAACGTACGGACACTGTAGCTTGTAAACCATATTTTCACATTTGAAGCTGTATAAGAGGTACTAAAGGTCAACAGCAAACGAGGATTTGGGGTTTAG
>JABUQX010004853.1:12500-17500 GCA_015478945.1 Trachelipus rathkii
CCATTTTTAGGGGTGGCTGATATTTAGGCTACGCCAGAGCAAAATATTGTATCTTGCCCTGAAAGAGTGTTGGATTCCACCTAAGACCTATAATTTTTTGAAAGATGCTACCCACTTAAAGAGGAAATTCAATTACGAATGGTTGGAGACATATTCATTTTGGCTGACATATTCCAGGCGCCTAAAGGGAGCATTTTGCAAGTTTTGTATTTTATTTCCGCCAAATTAAAGTTCGGTCAGAGGAGTCCTAAGGCTCTTTAATAATAAGACCTTTCACTAAATATAAAAATGTTCATGCGGTTTGTAAGGGACATATAAACACAGAGTAGCATAAAACTGCTGCTGAAGATGCAAGATTGTTCCTACAGGACGTGAAAGGCATCCAAATTAACCAGCAGTCTAAGAAAATCATAGAAGGAAATAAAAAAATATTATCCTAATAGATGCTGGAGATCAGTCATTGAAAACCATTTTGAAAAGGGGAAAGAAAGCCACATATCAATCAGTTAAGATTCAGAATGAGATCATTTCTATATGTACTACCATAAAGGAAAGCATCGTTAATAAGGTAAAGGAAGCGTGCGCGTATATTACTAGCAGATGAAACCGCTGATACGTTTCTGGAAAGGAACAATTATCCATAGGTTGCGCTTATTTCGACAAAGAGTCCGATGAAGTCAAAAGGAATTTATTGGTTTTGTAGAACCGAAAGCGCTTGACGTAAAAACCATTGTGAAAGCCATTGACGATTTTTGTCACGACCGAAGAACTGGATCCAGAGAATTGCGTGGGCTTGGGTTTCGATGGCTGTTCTACGATGTCTGGTAAAGAAGGAGTTAACCAAGCAATATTGCGAAAAAGTATAAAAAGCATTGTTCTTTCATTGCTTTTCACACAAACAAATCTAGTAGTAAATGATTTGAACACAATACCAGAAATCTACAATACTTTGGGAACTATAAAGGACATTATTACGTTTTTTTGCGAGTCGTTCTTGAGAAGAAAATTAATACCAAACATCTCAAGCCTATGTCAGACCAGATGGTCTGAGCAACACAAGTGCATCAGAGTGTTTAAGGAGCACTTTGTACGAATTAGATGAAAGCATTAGAAATCTTTTCATTGAAGGAAATACCGCCGCAAGAAAGCGCTTTCAGCTGCATTCAGCGGCATGTAAGTGGACATTCATCATGGCTAGGATATTGATCGCGAAGTACTCTGCGATGTTAGAGCTAGTTGAATGCTCTCAATCCAAGACCTTGGATAGCGTCAAAACCTCGCAGCAAATCGACATATTGTGGAAATGGTTAGGAGCCATCGGAAAGATGAAGAAAAGATCACCGATGAAGTGTTAAAAGAAGCTAATCAAATTGCTGAGCAACTGGGATTTGATCCGAATATACCACGGATATTTGGTAGGCAGCAGCACCGCAGCAACCATCCAGCAGCAAATCCCACGGAGTTCTGGAGAAGATCCTTAATAACTCCGTATCTGGATTCTATAACCTCTTCTTGAATTACGGTTTTCTACTGAAAATACACCCTCTTATGCATTGACATATCTACATCCTTTCCACATGCTACTCATAACAATCGATGAGTTAAAGGAAAAGACAGCTTCATTTTATAGCTTTTACCACTTAGAAGGCATAGAAGAAGAGTTAAAGGAGACTGAACCTTTCTTTCCGTCGACGAAAAAGGCTTTGATGATACTACTCGCCCAGCCATGCACCACCAGTACAGAAGAACACTCTGCGAAGGATAAAGACTTGGCTGCGAAGTACTATGGAAGACGACAGGTTAAACGGACTGGCTATGATGAGTGAAAATTTGTTTTTTGACAACTATGATTATTTTATTCAAACAGTAGTTGACAAATTTGCGTTGAACCCAAGGAAATTATTTTTAATAATATCAATTTTGCAACTGCTCTATATTGTGAATTTTCCATCATTGCATATTGTATTTGATATTCTATTGTTTTAATAAAATAATTTTTTTTAAATAAATCTATTTAAAAATTCAACAAATATTTTTATTTTTTTTGTTTTCTTTCTGTTATATATATATATATATATATATATATATATATATATATATATATATATATATATATATATATATATATATATATATATATATATATATATATATATATATTATTATTATTATATATATGATATATATATATATATATATATAGGTATATATATAAGCTCTATAAAATTTTAAGCTCCCCCTCGCTTGGAAGCTGGCGACGCCCATTTATATATATATATATATATATATATATATATATATATATATACGGCAGATAGTATATAGATATATATTTAGATATAAAAAGTATTTTTGTATATATATATATATATATATATATATATATATATATATATATATATATATATATATATATATATATAGTAGGTTTTCAGGGTATTTCGCACACATCTCATTTCTTTCTATTATATCACATCTTAATGAAGGGTACCAGCTCCTAAAGCGTGAAGCTTCGAGAATATAAACTGCCTCGCTGCTTTAATAATGGTGTGGTTTTTCGTTAGTAATTTTGTACACTTCAATCAATTCATTTATTTATTATTATTATTATTATGATTATTATTATTATTATTATTATTATTATTATTATTATTATTATTATTATTATTATTATTATTATTATTATTATTATTATTATTATTATTATTATTTAACTTAATATAAATTTGATTTTTTCTTAATTTCTTTTATTTTTATTTTTCTTTATTTAATTATTATTAGTATAATTTTTGGGAGTATTTTTATTTAAAAAGAAAATCCACCGCAGACCCTCGAGCGGGGGATGCGGGGGATGATATAGAGGGGGCCGAAGGCCCCACCCGGATCAAAAAATAAATATATATAAAAATATCAAATATCAATTTATTATTAATATTTATATATATGTAAAGAACAAGTTATGTCATTTTTAAAGCTTCACAATTTTTACATTTAATTCTAATTAAAAACTCGTCCGAATATGTTTAATTCGTAGAAAAAGTGAAAAGTAGCTGCGAAATACGTTGTCCTATATATATATATATATATATATATATATATATATATATATATATTTACAAATATCAGTTAAAGTTTAAACATAAACATATATATATATATATATATATATATATATATATATATATATATATATATATATATATATATATATTAATAAATTGATAGTTGATATTTATATATATTTTATTTTTTGATCCGTTGTTGGGCCTTCGGCCCCTTCCTATCTCATACCCCCCCCTTTTCCCTGTCCGGGGTAGGAATTTTTTTAAAAATAAAAATACTCCCAAAAATTATGATAATTGAAATAAACGAAGAATAAAAATAAAAATTAGAAAAAATCAAATTCATATTAAATTTATATAATAATAATAATAATAATAATAATAATAATAATAATACATACATACATAATACGATTTAATACATTATTATTATTTATTGAATAATAAAAATAATAAATAAAGCTTACAAAAAAATTCAACGAAAAAACAAATATTTTAAAAGAACACGTTAAAACTATTTTTAAAGCTTCGCACTTTTTAAATTTAATTCTTAGCTCGTTCGAAAGTATTGATATAATATAGTAGAAGAAATTAAATGTAGACGCGAAATACCTAAAAGACAAAATATCAAATATCAATTTAATTTTATTATTTTTATTATTATTATTATTATTATTATTATTATTATTATTATTTTATTATTATTATTATTATTATTATTATTATTATTATTATTATTATTATTATTATTATTATTATTATTATTATTATTATTATTATTATTGTATATATATATATATATATATATATATATATATATATATATATATATATATATATATATATATATATATATATATATATATATATATATATATATATATATATATATATATATATATATAAAGAACACGTTACAACATTTTTTAAAGCTTCACAATTTTTACATTTATTTCTAAGTTAAAAAAACTCGTCCCAATGTGTTTAATTCGTAGTAAAAGTGAAATGACTGCACGAAGTATACCTAAGGTCCGTTTTTTTAATAATTAGTTAATTACTAATATTATGAATATTATGAGGGAGCCTGAAACATTTTACCTCAGTTACAAAGTGGTCCCTCTTAACAACTGCCCTTTCAAGGGCTATAAATACAGTACATTGTTGGCATATCTCATTCAGCGCATATGTTTTATGGTAAGGCACTCCCGGGGTTCTAGTATGGTTCACGGTCGACCACCCAAAGCCATGAACCACCTCGAATTTAGATTTAAATCTAAAAGAATTTTATATTTGTTGCAAGAAAAATTTAACTAATATTTATTTGATAAATTAAAGAGGTCAACATCATTATTTTTGTGAAACAATTTGATATCTTTATAAAAAATTTATCAGGATTCTGATTTACGAAAAAACCCTGTAAATCACTCAAATGTGGCTTCACAATATATATATATATATATATATATATATATATATATATATATATATATATATAAATTTATTTATATATATATATATATAATATATATATATATATATATATATATATATATATATATATATATATATATATATATATATATATATATATATATATATATATATATATATATATATATATATATATATATATATATATATATATATATATATATATATATATATATATATAAATATATATATATATATATATATATATATATATATATATATATATATATATTAATTCTTTTGCCTTCTACAAATAAGACATGGCATTTATATTTTGTTACTCTTAGCGTCAACTTGAATTATGAGGGAATTTTTTTAAGAAAGATGTTTTAGAAATTTTTTATCTTTCAGTTTCTTTGCCTTTCAGTTCATATTAGCTATTAGTAGGACGCCGCAAAGCCGAAAGTGACTCTTTCTACTGACACTCGGACCATTAAAATGAAACTG
>JABUQX010004853.1:25000-30000 GCA_015478945.1 Trachelipus rathkii
AAATAGTGGTTCTTTTTCCCGAAGATTTGTAAAGTATAGTTATTGTTGCTATTATTATTATTATTATTATTATTATTATTATTATTATTATTATTATTATTATTATTATTATTATTATTATTATTATTATTATTATTATTATTATTATTATTATTATTATTATTATTATTATTATTATTATTATTATTATTATAGGCTACATTATTAGTATTATTACTTTTTTTTACGGCTATGTAATTAGTTATTGTTAAACTTTCGATAATTTATAGAAGTTTTTCCTTGTAAAAACTGGAAAATGAAATTGAAAAGGAAAAAAATATTTATTAAAAAAAAAAATAATAATAATAATTATAAAAAAAATGTAACCTCACATGAAAAGAATAGATTCATAATTTTTACATTCAGTCTCTCCATGGCTCAATAGATAGATAGATAGATAGATAGATAGATAGATAGATAGATAGATAGATAGATAGATAGATAGATAGATAGATAGATAGATAGATAGATAGATAGATAGATAGATAGATTAGATAGATAGATAGATAGATAGATAGATAGATAGATAGATAGATAGATAGATAGATAGATAGATAGATAGATATATAGATAGATAGATGGTCTTTAGTCTTTAATTCTTTATTTCGTATACTCAGTACCTTATCAAATATATTGCATTAAAATAAAATATATTATATAAAACTATGTTACATAATTAAACATATTTAACACAAGATCAAATACCCCAATGTTATCTTAAAGGATCCTCTCTATTTTGCACAAATTTTATTCTCGCTTTGAGAGCATCCAAATCATTATCAAATAAATTAATAACTCCATATTTAGTTACAAATGTTTTTTCAATATCCTTAACCAAAATACCCCTTTTCAATATTACATTTTTATATACAAAGTTACATGGCTTACTAAATAATCTAAATACAGTGCATAATTTCAAATAGTTTAAATAATAATCGAATATGAGCCATTCCAATGAACAAATTTAATGATTGCTACTCCTACTCGAAATTCCACAAACTTTTTTTTATAGCATTGTGAAAACTAACTTCAAACTGTCTGTAAACCTGACTAATATTATATTTATTCGTCCATAAATTAGCTCCATAGAATGGCATACAGAATGATTTCAACAAGAAGAGAACAATATCCAATCTTACGGAACCAAATCTTCTTAAAATAACATTAAATTTTCCTAGAAATTTATCCCTAGCTCGTTTAACATCAGATTTTTCTTCTAGATTTTTATTTAAAATACAACCAAGATATTTAGTTTCCATAGAACATTTTAGAAGACCCTGAGAAATCCTTATTTTAACTAATTCATCCTTATTTTTAGTTGATCTATTACAAAACGCAATTGCTGTACTTTTATCTACATTTAATTTCAAGCATAATCTCTTAATTACATTTTCTGTTATATCTAAGAGCTTTTGTAGTCCTTCTATTGAGGGAGCCAACAAAACCAGATCATCTGCGTACATAACAACATTAGACATGCTCATACCTAATCTAGCACCTATTTTACTATTTACCAATTCTTTTATAAGTTCATCTATATAAATACAAAAGAGTAGAGGTGACAAAATTTCTCCTTGTGTAACACATTTTTTATCTTCCCATTTAGTTGATACCACTAAATATATATATAATATATATATATATATATATTATATTTATATATATATATATATTATATATATATATATATATATTATATATATATAATATATATATATATATATATATATATATATATATATATATATATATTATATATATAATATATATATATATATATATATATATATATATATATATATATATATATATATATATATAATATACTATTATTATAAATATATAATATATATTATATATATATATAATCTACTATATATATATATAATTATTACTGTCCTCCTCCTCCTCCTCCTCCTCCTCCTCCTCCTCCTCCTTTGTCACAGTCACTTCAAATTCAAGAGGTGCGTATTTCCATTCACAAACACTAGCTTCTCAAAGTTTTCATCAGTCAGGGAATGACCTCTTGGGCCTTGAGAACATCCAAAGTCCAAGCTGAACAGTCCTATACAGTCCTCTATCGCAAAATCGGCTAATTCTATCACTAATAATTTTTTTCGGTGTCACTGCCAGACATACAAAAATGGCCAACTTGTAAAAATTCGTCTATACTATGTTTTATTATATTATATTATGCATATATAATTTAAATTATATATATATATATATATATATATATATATAATATATATATATATTATAATATATTAATATATATATATATATAATATATATATTATATATATATTAATTATATATATTATATATAATATATATATATATATATATATATATATATATATATATATATATATATATATATATATATATATATATATAAATATATATATATATATATATATATATATTATATATATATATATTATAATATATATATATATATATATATATATATATATATAATATATAATATATATAATAATAATATATATATATATTTATATAAATATATATATTCATATATATATATATATATATATATATATATATATATATATATATATATATATTATATATATATATATATATATATATATATATATATATATATATAATTTTTTTAAAGTTGGGATAGCGGACTATAAATTTTTGCATTCCGCTGAAATTCCACAATTTATTTTGGTAGTCGCGCTAATTGCGGAAATGCGACATAAAATTGGAAGGATATGGATTTAGACATTCCGCTAACGAAATTTCACCACCCTTTTTTTTCAAAATTATCAATCGCAATTCCGAAATTTTCTTTGGTAGTCGCAATTGCGGAATTGCCGCACTTAAATTGCGGAATGCCCACCTTTGGCAGCTTCAAAAGCAATGTTTACCAATGAAATTTATTAATAACGTTATTATTTACTAACGAATCTAAATACAAAAAAAAAAAATAACCGCATTCCTATTTAGACAGTCGGGTTCATATATATATATATGATATATAATATATATATATATATATATATATATATATATATAATATATATATATATATATATATATATATATAATATATATATATATATATATATATATATATAATATATTATAATTAATATATAATTATAATTACATATAAATATATATATTAAGTGATGGGAGAGCAAATTTTGACGATGACGATGACGATGACGATGAACGATTATAGTAAATTTTGACGATGACGATGACGATTAATTATGTATTGGTGGTCATAAATATATTATTATTATTTTATAAATTATAATAGATCATTAATAACAGAATGAATGATATTACATTTGAGTATACCATCAGCTAAAATAATTAACATTTTAATACTCTCTATAAGTTAACATTTAAATGCAAGCTATGCGCAATTAATACATGGAAGGTATTTAGTATCTCTGAGCTATTAACATGTTATAAACAAATTCGTGTTTTGAGTTCCCTTTTAAGTGGTATATATAAGTATAATGAGATAATCAATAAATTATATCTTCTAATATTAATTGATATAATAAATATTAATATTCATATTAAAATAATTAATATAAAATAATAATAAAAATAAATTAATAATTAATAATAAAAATAATAATCAATATATTTAATAATAAATAATTAAATAGATCATCATACTGTCTAATCAAATCAACATGATGAACTCCCACTACATGCACCGTAGTAATATAATAATATAATAATTTTTAAGGTAGTGTACAGGAGCCACTACTGGGCCGGTCAAAACATCCTGAATAAAAAAACGCGATACTGAGAGAGTCAGAAAAACTAAACTTATAATCGTGATATCTCCTATAACTCGAGATGCGATGACACCGGGAATCGAGAAGTGTGTAAACATCTCCAGCGAGAGTCACACGCATCTCCTAAGATTCGCTCCGCAAGCAGCAAGATACTGCAGTTAATTGTTAGAAATGAAGTGATTCATAGACAATAATAAAATGAGATGGCGCGATTAGAAAAGGTTTGGTAGTTATTAACATACTGGAAATCGGTCTCTGGAAGCCGTAAGACCGTACACCCCACGAGGAATAAATGGCTGTACCAAAAGTTAGTACTCCTGGAAACGAAAAAAGGACATATATAGGGGTGAATATTCTCTACCTTACATTGAGGTAAGCTATGAGTCATATTAAATATGGCCAATTCACGCAATTAGAGCCATAACCTACCTCCTGGTACCTCAAGATCTCACTACGTGAACGTAAAAAGTACTACGACCAAATCCTCTAGCGAGGCTTTTTATGCTATCAGTACAGTTAAGTCACCCGATTAAATCCTCCGAACCAACACTACTGCTCAATCAGCGAGGAAGCCACTATATTGAATCAGGAAGCACGAAATCAGTACCAGCCTGGAGGTGTCAAAGCATAGATAGGCCACAGATAAAGTATCAGACACTGATCAGGAAATTTTGCAGTATTGCGGACGTGTAATTAATAATAATAATATAATTATAAAATAAATATAAATAATATAATAATATAACATTAATTATATATATAATATATAATAGAATACAGAATATAGAATATATTCTATATACTATTTATAATTTTTATTATTAGTTAATTAAGTACATCAGTAATTAATAGATATAATTAATAAAAACGAATATAATATAATTAATAATAACTAAGTTTCATTATAGGTGAACAACACATCCATCTATAGAGAAAGCTATGACCAATAGGACTGATGAGACAGTTACACTGGCATTTCAATTAAAGATATGAAAGCAGAAGAAAAATACCATCCTAGACATACTATGCGGCCTTACGTATAAAATAGATAATATCGTGGATATGAGAGTAATCGATTGAATAAAATTGAGTAAAATAAACTGAGATAGAGTGAAAAATTAATCAAGTTAGCGAGGAATGTATACTAATAACATATCACTCAAT
>JABUQX010004854.1:0-2500 GCA_015478945.1 Trachelipus rathkii
AGAGAGATCCCCATCCATGAAACATATTAAATGAGGCATCGGAGACATAATCATCCCTTCCTCACCCCACTATTAATATTAAGCCATTCACTTTACACTCTATTTATTCTTACACACTCTTCACTATTGACGTACATGCTTTAGATTATTTTCTGAATCCTAACACCAACACCATATATCACTACACCTACCACAGAGCCTCCCTATATTCCTGTCATATGCCTGTTGCAAGTTCATAAAATCTAAATACAATTTATTCTTCTTATCTCTCATTTTTTCACTCATTTGTTTCAATGTGAAAATTTAATCTACACATCTTCTACCATTTCTAAATGCACCTTGTTCTTTGCCAATCAGTTCCTCAGTCACTCGACTCACTCTTTCAACCAAAATACCAGCATATATCTTCCCTTAAACACTCAATAAAGTAATTCCAATATAGTTCCTACAGTTCCTTTTATCTCCCTTACCCTTATATAAGGGTACTATTACTGCTCTTCTACAATCCTTCGGAATTATATCCTCCACAAACGGTTTGTTACACAACTTCCATATCCAGTCAATCACAATCTTGCCGTCATTCTTGAATATTTCGCCAGCAATTCCATCTATACCTGCTGATGTACCATTCTTCAAGTTTCACTCTACCTATTACCTCCTCCCTACAAATTACTTCATCCCCAGAATATCTATTTCTTCTTACAAAATCAAGCACCCCACACATTCACTATCACCTCTTCATTTCTGCCAATATTGCTGATTTTTTAATTGTTCCCTCCACACTCTCCTCACATCCATTTCATCAATCGCGAAAATACCGTTTATCTTCATTATTGTATGAAGATTCCCTTTACTATCTTTCTTAACCTTGCGTACTTTCTTCCAGAAGAGCTTCCTATTCCCTTGAAAGTCCCCATTCATCATCCTTTTCAATTGATTGATTTATCTTTTTTTTTTTTTTTTTTTTTTTTTTTTTTTTTTAATCTTACGTAAACAACTATTAGTCTCGCTTTTTTCTATATTTTATTATTTCCATACACCTTTTTTTCGAGACCTCATCATTCTCATTTAGTACATTCAACCACTCCTCTTTTATACTTTTAACCGCTTGCATCACCTCTTCATCTCACCACTCACTATTGATATTTTTACTTCTTACATTAACATACCACAAATACCTCTCCTGCACTGCAAACAAAGGCTCCCTTCATTTTTGTCCAGATTTGTTCAGATTCATCTTGTTCACATTCAACTGATTTATTTGCAAGTGATCTTCACATACCTTTCCTTATTACCTCGTTCACTTAACTTCTCCCTCTTAATTCTCCCTACTTCCTTAGTTATCATTTTTTCCTTCATTATGCCCCCCCCCCCAATAACTGAATCTTAAATAAAACAACATAATCATTTGATATTCCTATCCCCAACCCGTCACTGATTTAAAAATCACATGCCTCAAAATCTCCTTCTTCACCAACCAGCACAAAATCAATCATACTTTTCACTTCGATACTATTTCTACTTACAGCAAATCTAGTATACTTAAGAATACTCTTGTGCAGGGCTGCGGAGCCGGCAAATTTTTTTTACGGCTCCGACTCCGGCTCCGGCTCCATCATTTTCAAAATTACCCGGCTCCGACTCTCGATCCGGCTCCGGCTCCAACATTTTAAAATTACCGGCTCCGACTCCGGCTCCGACCCCTAGTTATAATTCCTTCTCTATTTACAGTTATGAAATCATTAATTCTGTTACAAAATTTTGATAGTATGATGAAATTAAATGTTTGTTAAATGACATCTTTATTAACAGAATTAAAAACTTACGAAAAATATTTAAGAAATTTTTAAAGAAATAACTGGAAAAAGAAATAATTCCTTTCTTCCTAAATTTTAATATAATTCCTCTTTGAACGATGAACTTCCTGTACATTTACGTAAAAAAATTTTATTATTTTTTTTCTTTTAAAATTTATATTTTAGTTTCATCTTAAAGTCTAAAATAATTCCTCTTTAAACTATGAGCTGCCTGAACGTCTGTAACATTAATTTTATTCAAAACATAATATACATATATCAGTAGGCGGCTCGTGTCAAAAATTCTTGAGTAGGAAAATCAAAATATATATATATATATATATATATATATATATATATATATATATATATATATATATATATATTATATATATATTATATATTATATATATCTATAATATAAAAATAATAATAATAATAATAATAATAATAATAATAATAATAATAATAATAATAATAATAATAATAATAATAATATAATTATAATAATAAGATTCATAGTCACACCCACAATCACTTAATTCAAATATAGTAAATAGTAGTGATTATTAGTAAAATATAGTGTATTTTGTGTTAAATATAGTGTTTGGTATAATATTAACAATAATATTAATGAATAATAATAATAATAATAATAATATAATAACTATGAATAAGGTACGCAATAATTACAATTTAAAAAT
>JABUQX010004854.1:27500-30000 GCA_015478945.1 Trachelipus rathkii
AATCAATGGAGACATGTGATACATGTCCCAATATGATATGTGTAAGTCAAAGTATTAGGAGGGAAATAGATGAAAGAAGAGCATTCCCTACTTTTTCCTTATGCTCAGTCACGAAAGGAATTGGATTTCGGCTAAATCAGTTGTCAAAAAGCTGAACACATAAAGGATGAAACTGCATAAATGGACGAGTCGTACGAACTAGTCTCAGAGGAGGAGAAATGCGATTGAAAGGTTCAGAAGAGTAGTGACGATAGTTTAAGGAGAGCTCTACAATAGTTTGGTAGAGGGAGTTGGTGAAAGTGGAGAGTTGATAAGTCTAAAAGCACTAGACTCCTTCTTTCAGTGAGAACTATATGTATCGAACTATATACAAGATTCTCAATGTATATTCAGTATAACGTCGGACGACACCGATATACAAAGCAATCAGCTGTCCGGGGGAGAGGTTTGAAGTTAATTTTGTAGAAGCTTAGTTTGCAAAAGAAAAGATGTGACATTTCCCACAAAGATCATAAGAAAATAAATAGCAAGAGTATTAAGGACATGCTAAAATACGAATTTTGTAATTTCAAGGATGAAGATGTAATTGTGTGGGAGATTATGTCAAGTTAATAGATTAAGGAGTTGAGTTTTTGAGAGATTGAAGAAAACACTTATTTTCCCCATTTTTTGAAATACGAGAAAGATAAGAAGTTATTTAGCCAAGGCCACTCTCATATCATTAACCAATTGCGACGATGTGGAACGCCTTTCAAAGTGAATAGAGTAATGAAGTGTTCAATCTTCACCATAAAAATGGAATAGGTGGTGAAGTGACAAATAAAAATATCTATCCTCTATGGGATAGGACTAGAACTCTACTATAATGGCTTTAATGGATGACAAATATCCATCTGCAACAGCTGCCGTAGAGCTGTACCGGAAAGGAGACCAGACATGGATATACAAAGAGAAGCGATGCCAATTGAGGGAAGTTTGCAAATAAAATTGGAATAGGTGGTGAAGTGACAAATAAAAATATCTATCCTCTATGGGATAGGACAGAACGCTACTATAATGGCTTTAATGGATGAAAAATATCCGTCTACAAGAGCTGCCTTAGAGCTGTACCGGAAAGGAAACCAGACATGGATATACAAAGAGAAGCGATGCCAATTGAGGGAAGTTTGCAAATCAAAGCTTTGTGTGTCTGACTTTACGAAAAGTTTTGTAGTATCCAGTGAAACGTCAAAAGATTCACCGAAATGCAGAAGTACAGAAGACCAAGAGTTGGAGAGAAGGGAAAGTAGATTGCCATTCAGGTGTTCCTTACATAAGCCATATTGGCGAATAGAGATATGGTTGAAAGATTTCAGGTGTTTACAGACCTTAAAAAAGAATGAAAGCTAAGGCAATGAGACAGTAGTTAAAGGAATGAGAGAGGTTCTTCTTTGGTACAAGTTGAATGAATGGAAAAAAGAAGGAAAACGTTAAAATTGATGGATATGGACAAAATAGTTTACTTAAGGAAAGGTGGAAACTAAAAATAAGTTAAGAACCACAGGAGGACTACTTTCTGAACCTTATACTCTTTAGAATTAAGTTGGTGAGAGAGAGAGAGAGAGAGAGAGAGAGAGAGAGAGAGAGAGAGAGAGAGAGAGAGAGAGAGAGAGAGAGAGAGAGAGAGAGAGAAGAGAGAGAGAGAGAGAGAGAGAGAGAGAGAGAGAGAGAGAGAGAGAGAGAGATTAGGCATACATAGGTTTGAGGGGGAGGTGGAGGAAGAACAGCACCAGAGTTGTCTAATGAGGAATAAGGTACAAAAAAGTATTGGTAAAGTGTTCAGCTTTGGCTGAAAGGAAGACAGCCTTGGAGTAATCGGTACAACCAAGATGAGGGAAAAAGGAAGAATCAAAACTGAAGATGACAAAAGGTTGGGAAGAAGAGGAACCTGAAAATTTAATCATTGCATGCTTTGGAGAAAGAGTTTTTTTAGTGCGGCAGCGAAAAGATTTAGCACGATTCCAGGAGGAAATTGAAGAAGCACGAGTTTCTAGAGTTTAAAGGCAACTGTGAAATCTGAAGGCAGCGTCCCATTGGCCAATAATACGAGAACAAGCAGAGTTAACCAAGGGTTGTGGGTTTTAATTGAAAGGAAGGATGATGTAGAAAGAAATCACACACACACACACACACACACACACACACACACACACACACACACACACACACACACACACACACACACACACACACACACACACACACACACATATATATATATATATATATATATATATATATATATATATATATATATATATATATATATATATATATATATATATATATATATATATATATATATATATATATATATATATATATATATATAGAGAGAGAGAAGAGAGAGAGAGAGAGAAAATGAGTTTGCTCTTATTTCTAAAATGCTTCCCATAATGTAAAGAATGGTCTACTACGGATCTTCATTAGCTCCGAAATGAAACCCTTTTTTTTTTTTTTT
>JABUQX010004854.1:35000-40945 GCA_015478945.1 Trachelipus rathkii
AATAAAGGAGCATAATAAGAGAGAATGGCGGGTTTTTTTGAGGGGGTATGGTTGTGGTCCACCTGGGTCAAAGGATGAACCCTTACACTGACGATTACCATGTGAGGGTCCGTCACAGTCCCGTGAAACTATAGGGTGGATTTTTCTGAATGGGACGAGTCCTTATTAATTAATAGGAAAAAAGGGGTAAGGCTGGGCTTTCTTTTCGACTTTTGTCATATTCTTCTACTTTTCTTTTCTGATGCTTGTATGAAATTCTCACGATATATATATATATATTTATATATATATATATATATATATATATATATATATATATAACAATAATTATATCTATATATATATTATACATATATATATATATATATATATATATATATATATATAATAATAATAATAATAATAATAATCAGATCATGTGAAATGTAATAATTATATGCCTAGAGCACTAATAAAACTTTATTTAGTACTAAACTCTACTTTATATATTGTATACCTCTTTTAACATATTGTATTTACTGTATTTTAATGCTAAATACCCTAAAAATACTTGATATATATGAAAATAAGTAATTTAAAAAAACAAAAAAACAAAAATTTTGCCTTTGGTTTAAAAAAAAACGATATTTTTGAAAAACAGACACGTTATTTTAATCCCAACCCTATATATATATATATATATATGTATATATATATATACAACCATATATATGTATATATATATATGTATATATATATATATATATATATGTATATATATATAACTATATAATATCAACCTATAATATGTATATGTAATATATATATATATATAATATGAGACCACCCAACCATCACAATCATCTCTATCTATCCTCAATATGTCAATTATAATATGTATGTTTTGTTTACAAACTTATTGGTGCGATTAATACTTGTGTTCAGCATCTTTATATATATATGTATATATATATATATATATATATATATATATATATATACTTTATATATATATGTCCATATATGTATATATATATATATATATATATATATATATATATATATATATATATATATATATATATATATATATATATATATATATATATATATATATATAATAATATATATATAAAAATATATATATATATAATAACATATATATATATATATATATATATATATATATATATATATATATATATACTAACTATATATATACTCTTTATATATATCTAATATATATATATATAATATATATACTCTATATGTTGATTAAACATCCCAAAATTCGACATTTCTTCTTTATTTGTACATATCGGAAATACGAACAGGTTCTAAAAATATAAAAATATAACAAACTATAAATATATAAAAGTACAAATACTAAATGCTAAAAAATAAACATATAATTATACATAATTATCCATAAAAATGCATAGAAATTGTTATTCCTGTTAAAAAAATGTATTCATAAATTCTTTGGAAATAGATAAAAAATATTGATTTTGGACTTTTTATTTATTTTTGTCCTTTTTAGCTTTTGTTTGAAAACTCATAGATGTTACTTATTTATATTAATACCACATTCACACCAACTATATTAATACCTATAAATATAACTATTACCTTCTAATTACTGATGTTTTTGGATTTCAGAATGGCTGAGCTTAGGGTGGGTGGATTAGATATTACTCAAATTGTAGGACTGCTGCTTTATCAATAAAGTTGCTTGAAGATTGCTCTAATATTGAAAAAGAGTTTCTTAGTTGTTCTCAGGTTTCTTCTATAGCTTCTTTATTAATTGTTAGGATTTCACCTCAAATTTTTCTTCCTTGTAAAACCCTGGCTTTGGCTTCTTAAATAGTTTTGCTTTTAGGATTCAGCTTGAAGTATTAGTCAATTGCTTATAATTCCACCTCAATTGTTTCTTTTTCTTCTTTGTGAAATTAATAAGCTCTTGAATGAATAGATGGTACTAAGTGTTTCTTCAATTTCTTCCTAATGTTGATTGAAGTTCAAATTCTGTACTTTGCTTTTATTTTCTTTGTTTACTTTAGCAAAGTTGACAGTTTTGTTGTTTCAACAGCCTGCTTGAGTTTCTGCATTGCTTGCAGTATCTCCTAATTACTAGTTTTTCTTAATATTCGGCTTTCTGTAGCCTTTATTCTATTTGCAAGCCCTTATTTTTCACCGCACCCAATCTTCTGCTTTTGTCATCAATTTTTTTCTGTTTTGCAATCATTTTGCTTTTCTACTCTTGAAATATTATGGTAAAATTTTGTAACCATAGTTGATGCTCACACAGTAATGAATTTTCTTTAATCCTAATTTTCCTATTTTATTTTATTATTATTATTATTTTGTTTTCTTATATTTTAATGCAAAATATAACATATTCCCCCTTTTGCTAAGAATATTAAGTTTTCTTGTTATTCTTAGTTTCCTTAAGTTTATAATTCTGTTGTCTTCTTGTTATAAACCTGCACTTTCTCTCAGCAAGATTAATTTTGTTATTGGTCTTTTCAAAACTGTTGTATTTAAAGTATTCTTGTCTTTATTTATTTTCACATCTACTATTCTCACTCTGTTTGAGTCATCTTTGTAAACTTTCACTATTTTTCCTAAATTCCACATATTTCTTGGTTTGAAGTCATCTATTAAAAGAACTAAATCTCCTTCTTTGTGTGATTCTTTTTCTGCTAACCATTTACTTCTTTTTTGCAATAAAGGGACATATTCTTTGATCCATCTTTTCCAAAACAAATCAGCAAGATACTGAACTTGTTTCCATCTTTTATATAAATAGCAATCTTTGTCCTGAAATAATCCTGGAGGAAAAGTTATATTACCTTTAAGAGTTAGTAGATGATTTGGTGTCAAAGCTTCTAAGTTTTCTAAATCATTTGAAAATTCTGTTATTGGTCTGTTATTTATAATAAATTCTATCTCACAGAACAAAGTGTTCAAGTTATCATCTGTCAACCTTATTGGCTGTTCTAAGAGTGAAGATTGTAATATATTTCTTACAGTTCTAATGTGTCTTTCAAAATGACCTCCTTTATGAGAACTATGAGGTGGTTGGAATATCCACTGTATTTCTTTTTGCTCAAAAAATTTATTTACTTGCTTATTATTCCAAATTTTAACTTGTCCTTTTAATTCTTTGTTAGCTTTCACAAAGTTCAATCCATTATCTGATCGGATCAATTTCACATTGCCTCTGCGGCTTATAAATCTTCTTAGAGCATTGATAAAAGCATCAGTATCTAATGAATATAGCATTTCTAAATGTATTGCTCTGCTACTTAAACATGAGAATATTAATCCATATCTTTTTTCTCTTACCTTCCCTCTTCCCCTTACTACAAGAAAAGGGCCAAAGGCATCTATACCAATACTTGTAAATGGTGGTATATCACATTCTAATCTATCTTTGGGCAAATCTCCCATCAACTGCTGAGTTGGCCTTGTATGGAGCTTCCTACATATTATGCAATCTTTTAAAATCTTCTTAATACTTCTACTTGCTCCAATGATATAGTACTTCTCTCTTAAAGCATTTAAAACTGTTTGTTTTCCTAAATGTCCATTAATTCTATGGTAATGTCTCATTATTAACATTGTAACATGACTATTTGGCAAGATAATTGGATGTTTAAAATCAAATGATACATCATTCAGATTTTTATTCCTCCCACCTACTCTTAATATTCCATTATCATCTAAAAAATGGTAGAATTTTGCCAAAAATGTGCCTTTTTGACAAAGCTTCTTTCTTTTTTATTTTGTATTGTATATCATGAAATTCTTTATTTTGTACATATTTGTAAATAGCCTTTTCTGCATTTTTTAATTCTGTGATTGTCATAGCACCTTTATTCCAGGCTTTTTTATGCAAATTTTCTTTAACTCTTAAAATCCATGCTACTTTTGTTTTTAATTTCATCCAATCTGAGACAGAATGTATGAGCTTGTCTGTTGAACTTTCTTGTAGTTGTATGGTGGCTATTACAGGTTTACTTTTTATAATTTCATCATTTTCATCATCTAATTTATTTTCTTTATTTTGCTCAGGCCATTGAGCTTTGTCTTTGTACAAAAATTCTGGACCAGTGCTCCATAGTTTATTGTTCAAAAACTCATTAACAGATATCCCTTTACTTGCTATATCTGCAATATTTAGCTTGCCTGGTACATAATTCCATTGGCTTATATCTGTTTGTGATCTAATATAATTAACTCTATTATGTACAAATCTTTTGAATCTTTTTGATTCATTTTTAATATATTGTAATACAATTTCACTATCTATCCAAAAATATTCTTGGCTTATTTTCATATCTAATTCATTTTTTAAAATTTGATGTATGTTAACAGCTAATTTGGCTGCACTCAATTCTATTCTTGGTATAGTTAACATCAAATTTTTATTTAATGGTATCAATCTTGTTTTAGATAACACCAATGAACAATATTTTTCATCATTACATCCAATGAACCTTATATATGCTACTGCAGCATATGCTATCTGTGAACCATCTGAAAAATAATGTAGTTCTACCCTTTTATACTTTAAACAATTTGGATTGTATGGCCTAGGAACTTGAAAATCATCTAGCTTATTAACATCATTTAGCCATTTTATGTAACTTTTTTTTATATCTAATGGAATTTCATCATCCCAGTTAACTTTTCTATCGCATAAATTTTGAAATATCTTTTTAGCTACTAGTAGCACTGGACTAATAAATCCTAGTGGATCATATATGGAAAAAATGCAACTGAGTATACTTCTTTTTGTCAAATTTTTATTTTGTATATCTACCCTAGCTTTCATTAAATCTATTTCTGGGTCCCAACTCAAGCCTAATACTTTTTGTAAAGGTAATTTATCTAAAGATAGGTTTATTTCTTTAAAATCTTTACTTAAGTCTTGTTTATCAATATTTTCCAAAAATTTCTTTGAATTACTAGCTACTTGATGCAGATTAAAACCACTAATTTTTAAAATTTCTTTAACTTCTTTATAAACTGCTACAGCCTCATTTTCTGATTTCACAGACTTTAAACAATCATCTACATAGAAATTTCTAAGTATGGTATCTTTGGCTAGATTACTGAATTTTTCTGCTTCAATTACATTTGTAGTTTGCTTCAAGACATAATTTGCAATTGAAGGAGAGCTCACACTTCCAAATATATGAACTTTAACCCTGTATTCTTCTGGAGTTTTATCTAAATTACTATTTGGGAACCATAAGAAGCGCTGATAATCTTTATCTTTGTCAAGTACCTGTATTTGATAAAACATCTTCTCTATATCTGCTATGAAAGCATATTTCTCTTTTCTGAACCTTAAAAGGATGCCTTGTAGGTTAGAAATATAGTCTGGCCCTGTGAGTAAACTATTATTTAAAGAAATACCATTGTATGGCAAAGCTGCATTAAATACTACTCTCAATTTTTTCTTTTGTGGATGGATTACACTATGGTGTGTTAAATAGAATCTGTCATTGTTTAATAATTCATGTTTCTCAACTTTTTCTGCAAAATTTAGTTTTAACATTTCATTTATGCTATCACTATACTGTACAAAATATTCTTGGTCTTTTAAAAATTTACTTTTTAATGAGAACAGTCTTGCTAATGCTTGATTTTTGTTATTAGGAAAATGCTGATTTTCTTTTTTAAATGGTAAACCAACTTGAAATTTACCTGTAATTGTTCTTTGTAATGTATTTTCAACCTTATTCTTCCACTTCAAATCTTCTACACTTTCACAGACTTGCTCAGGATTCTTTTCAGAAAACTCTCTTGAGCAATATTTTTCAAGCAAATTATCATCTTCTTGTTGTATTTGGGTCTTATGACATCTTAAACTCATGAAAGCTGGTATACCATCTGGTGTCGAACCTTGTAAAGCCCATCCAAATAAATACTTAACTGCAAAGGGAGAGTTATAA
>JABUQX010004855.1:0-12500 GCA_015478945.1 Trachelipus rathkii
ATATATATATATATATATATATATAGCATAACTTAACCAACAACAGCAACCTTATATATATATATATATATATATATATATAACGTAACTGCTCTTTGCTACTACTAACTCCATATATATATGATAAGACAACTGCTACAAATTCATCGCAGTGTGATAGGTATTGGTAAACCACTTAAGTAATTTCACACTGCAGGATTGAACCTGGGCCCTAGCAGATATCCGCGTAAGTGTTTGGACGACCACGCCACGATAGACTAAAAGAAGAGCGCGAGAAGGGAAATGTTCCTGCAGGTGAATATACCACCCGCAAACAGAATTCACGACGCACTCTTCCGTCCACACCCGGGCTGTAGGGTCAAACAACAGGGCACCGCGCAGAGTGAAAATACCCATTAACCGGGGAATATTGTCGTCAAGCACTTACGCGGACATCTGCTGGGGCCCAGGTTCAATCCAGCAGTGTGAAATTACTTGAGGGGTTATTTTTAATATATATACTTAGCTTAACACACATATATATATATATATATATATATATATATATATATATATAGCCTTAATAACCATAACTTATATATATTATATATATATATCAGTTATAACCAGGTATCAAAATAGATCTTATAATTCTTATGCTTCGGGACATTCTCAGTCAGCTGAACAACACACGAGGAGGAGACGCCAACATTGCGATTGTCAACGACACTCCCCTTACCTACGTAAAATATCATATCATACACAAAATCACTAGCCCCAGCTCTGGTTACCACCTTATACACCCACTTTGTGGCTTTTTTGGATTGAACTGTTTTAGTGATATGTGGGCTTTGGTTGGTATTTTTGTTCATCAACTGCTTGGTATTCTTCGTGAGGTATTTTTTGCAGTTGTTACCTACTGATTCAAATATATAGCGAATCTTTTGAATCCGATCATATTCGGGGTGGTCCTTTGCCTTTTCAAGAGCATTATCATTGAAATGCAGCGAAGCTTTTATTTCGAAAAACCTATCCCTACTCATAGTTTGTACAACCGGAAGATACCTGGAGAAATGTTTCAAAAAAAAAACGTACTGATGGTTGGTGGTTTTACAATACCAAAGAAGATTAGAATTCCCACTTACGCTTTCATTTCGTCAATCTGAAGCTTCAATTCCTTGCCATTCTTTTGCACAGCATACAGGTTCGTCTGGTTTGTGATGTATTCCAATAGGTGTACATCAAAAAATAAGAGGAAGTATTGCAATGGGGTAAAGGTGAACCAGGAATCATCCGTCACATACTGGTCCCTGTCTTTCCATGTGATATCAGCGGGCTGAGTAAGGTCTACATTCCTCCAAACAAGGTGGGAACTAGACCTGCGCTTCTTCTGAGCTGGAGTAGGAATGTCCTCGTCGTCGTCGCTCTTCTCTCTGTCTTCTATGAAAAGCCGTTGCGATGCTTGCAAAGCTTGTAAGCGTTGGTTTACCTCAGAATCGGAGAGCGCGTCAATGTCCTCCGGAATTGAGGCAAATGAAACATCATCTTCGTCGTCGTCGCTGCTAAAGTCGTCGTCCGACCCATCCGGGCGTAAAATCAGACTCAACGCCTCATCTACGGAAAACGTGGACCTCCTCTTCCTCACCCATTCCATGAGAATGGAAATCTCTGAGCTGTCATTGATCTGTGAGGAAGAGGTTGATGAAAGAAGTTGATGGAAAAGGTTCGACTGGTTGGGAACTTGACGTTGAAACTCGGTCCATTCTGTAAATTACAAACTCTCACTCTCTCTCTCTCTCTCTCTCTCTCTATATATATATATATATATATATATATATATATATATATATATATATATATATATATATATATATATATATATATATATATATATATATATATATATATATATATATATATAACTGCTCTCTCTCTATATATATGCTTCTATATATATATATATATATACATATATATATTTGCAAGGAGCCAAAGCCCAAGGTCATTTTTGTCAAATCAAAATGACTCAGCTGTCTTGTGATTTACAAAACAGCTGATGGGGGATTTAAATCGGGGGATTTAAAAATTTACGCACACCGTTTTCTCTGACTAACGTTATTATTATTATTATTATTATTATTATTATTATTATTATTATTATTATTATTATTATTATTATTATTATTATTATTATTATTATTATTATTATTATTATTATTATTATTATTAAATGTTCAAATTTAAGTCCGTGTTTAAAGTTTAGTAAAGAAGTAATGTGAAAATATAAATGTAAAAATAAGGCTACACAATCATAAAACAAGTACAGGCCTCGCCCACAGAAGTTATTATTATTTGTCATTATTATTATTATTATTATTATTATTATTATTATTATTATTATTATTATTATTATTATTATTATTATTATTATTATTATTATTATTATTATTATTAACATAATTATCATTATTGTGTGTGTGTGTGTGTGTGTGTGTGTGTGTGTGTGTGTGTGATTATTATTATTGTACATTATTATATTATTATTATTATTATTATTATTATTGTGTGTGTGTGTGTGTGTGTGTGTATTATTATTATTATTTACATGATTATAATTATTTATATTAGGTTATCTTACCTTTTAGGTTGGTCGGTTTATGGCCGATTGCGACACTTCCGTCGCACGCTTTTTACTTCGTCGATTTATATATTTTTGGAGTGTTTTATAATAAAAGTATCTATATCATTTGAAAGATCTTTCTTTCAACTACTAGAATGCGTATGTAAATAATTCAAATAATAAAAAATCTTTACACAAAAAATCACACAAAAATACACGGTCACTGTGTCAAAATGTAGTTTTTCAAAGAAGATCGAAAAGGCCTCTTCTCATACGTGCGGATCAAACACTAAGCGAAATTTCATAACTGACAACTCTATGCAAAAATATCTAAAAAAAAAGCCAGAAAATAGCCAAAATAGCCGAGTTATAGGCGACGTCTAAAAGTGCGACTAATCAGTCGCATCCGGACTCAAAGGGTTGAGGGGAAGGATACTAGCTTTGTTTGAATCCGGACAAAGTAAGAATCAAATAGCAAGAGACATCGGGATCCACGTATCGACTGTAAGACGATGGGACATGAACATGAGGGAGGAGGGTCATTTGTGTGGTCGTCCAAAGCCTGGTTTTCCACGGACATCTGTGCAAAGATGAGATCAGCATTACAGTTGGAAGAATCTGATAGAACTATCCGGAAACGATTGCAAGCTTATGGTATGCACCACCGGACCCCGGCAGTGAAGCAAATACTAACCGAAGCACACAAGGCAGCACGGCTTGCCGTTTTGGCAGCGCAATAGAGTAGCCGCAAAGGATATAAATTTTTGGTCTAGGGTTATGCTTCCAGGGCAGATATGAAGAAGACATATCTGCTCTTCGAGATCAACAGCCCCCTACATTCCTGGCGTGTCAATACACACGATGACCTGAACGCCAACATTTTATGAGACCAAGCTAGAAGGTGAACACGTCACTGAGAGAGAGAGGAGGGCACGAGTCAGTAAAAGTACTGACTGGAAGTCGCCGATGATACTATATATATATTATATATATATAATATATATTATATTAGTATTATATATTATAGTATATATATATATATATATATATATATATCATATAGTATATATATATCTATATATATATAATATATATAATATATATACTATATATATATAGTATATATATATATAGTTATAATATATATATTATGAAAGCATGGTATTCGTTCATCTATTCCTTAGCAAGTTTTTAACGTTCTCGTCTTCCAAGAACGATGCTCTTCTAACTATACCGGATTTAGCTCTCATGCCGGTTACAATATATATGATATGAATATATATATATTTATATATTTATATATATATATATATAATATATATATATATGAATGTATATATATATCAGTATATAGTAATATATATTATCATCAGTATATATATAGTATACTATATATAGTATATATATATATATATATATTAATATATATATAATATATATGATATTAATATACTATATATATATTATAGTATATAATATATATTATATCGTAGTATATAGTATATACAGGTATATATAATATATATACTATAATCATATATAGTATATATATATATAAGTATAATATATATAGTATATATATATTTACTTTTTATATATATCTATTATATAGTATATATTAGTATTATATATATATATATATACATAGGTGTGTGCGTAAGCTCGCACAGCATAGCAATAAACCTTGCAGAAAAATCCATACGTACCTACTTACTGTAGAGACTCCAATATAGCTGAACTCCGGTACTGCTCTCCAGCTCCAGCTCCATCCCGAAAACGAGTTCCTCGGCCTTGGAAACGCTTTTTCCTCACAGGGCACGATCGTTCGCATTTGACCAAGTTATGTCAGCAGCTGACTTGGTCAAGGTCTCAAACTCTCGAGGAGTTTGGCTCTTTTCCAGGGGTAGCACTGCACGTCAATGACGACGGCGTGTTTCTAAGGGCTGCGGGACCGTTTACTGAGGCTCAGAAGCTTCTTAACGGCAAGAAATTGCCAGTCCTGTTGGCAGTTGACACGGAAATGGCCATCACTTCGTTAGATTTTGGAACTTGAGGTGTAAAATTAGGGGTTTTCAAGGTCAGTCCTTGGAAACGGGTTACCGACCTTGAAAACCCCTAACTAGACTACTCAAGCTTCAAAATCTAAGGAAGTGTTAGAAATTTCATTGTCAGCTGCCGACATGATTTGGAATTTCCTGCCGTTCAGAAGCTTCAGAGCTTCCAAAAACGGTTCCGTATACCTAAGAAACATGCCGTCTTTATTGACGTGCAGGGCTATCCCTGAAAAAAAAATCCTTCCGAGTTGGAGGCCTTGACCAAGTCAGCTGCTGACATAACTTTGTCAAATGCGGTCGATCTTGCCCCGTAGAAAAAAAATACGCAAAAAAATGCTAGAAAGTACTAAAATGTTAAAAAGTAAACACATTTAGCGCCAAATCAGGCACCTGACGATAGTGAACCCTTACTATATATATATATATATATATATATATATATATATATATATATATATATATATATATAAATATATATATATATGTATAACTTAACTTATATACTGTAACTATATGTAGCCAGCAGCCAGTATGTGGCATAACAGCCAATATTCTTCTAATAGTAACAACCTTAATAGTATGTAATAATAATGTATATGTAATAATAACCAATAATAATATATATATATCATACAATAATATATGTGTAGTATGTAATAATATGGAAATATGTATAATAACTTATATATGTATAATAATATATATATATATATATATATATATATATATATATATATATATATAATATATATATATAACAACAATAACTCAGCATAATAATAATAACCTTAATAATAATAATAATAATATATATCTACGCTCATAATAACATAATAATAATAATAACTGTAATAATAATAATATATATATATAGTAATATGTATATATATATATAACAATATATGTAACCAATATGTATATATCTTAATAATAACAGCATAATAATAATATAGCAATAATATATATATATATATATATGTATATATAACCAACAATATAGCACTGTAATAACCTTCTTTCTTCTTCAGCTGCTATATATATATATATATAACTGTAATATATAACTATATATGTATGTATATATAACAACCTTTGCTCTATATATGGAGGATAGAGGTGGTTGCTCACGAGCGATACGATTACCTCCTAGTAGGCATTTTTGGTTTGGGGTACATCCATGACGTTGATGTCCAATGGTTTGCCCTCTTGCTTCCATAGCCACATTATTCATTCGCTGTAGTAAACTCTCAGTTATCACACACAAACTATAAAACATTACTACTATTACAGACCACACTATTTTCCATATATCACTGCATATCGGGGAGAAATAATTCCTACAACGTACGTTCTTCGTGTCATATGGCGACTAAAAGGACTATATATATATATATATATATATATATATATATATATATATATATATATATATATATATATATATATATATTATATATATATATAATATGTATGTAGATGCATAATATATATATATATATATATAGACAGTAGTATTATTCCGAGTTCGTAGACCACTCAAGGTCACGACGGTCTCTGAGCGTCCTTATCAGCGGCTCGTTTGATCACTGATAACGGCGCGATAACGTGTCTCTTTGTAATTATTTTTATTTTTATTTTTACTTTTAATTTTTATTTTTATTTATTTTTTATTTATTATTATTATTATTATTATTATTATTATTATTATTATTATTATTATTATTATTATTATTATTATTATTATTATTATTATTATTATTATTATTATTATTATTATTATTATTATTATTATTATTATTATATATCTATCATAGTTAGGCTTATCGTATCGGGTTAAAATTTGGAGGCGTGCTAGGTGGTGACGTAACCTCGGAGTAGACGTGGTTAGGTATCCCTGTGTCCCCCGTAATGGGACGCTGCTCCCCCCTAAAAATTGAAATGCCCGTAGAAGGTTGAAATTTGGAGATGGTATAGATGAGGTATGAGTAAGTAGGAATCGGATCCGGATTCGGATCCGGATCCTGCACCGGTGCTGGCTCCGGTGCGGTGCCGAGTTATTAAATATTTGTATAATAATACAATATTTGTATCTTTATATATGTTTTTGAACCCGTAGATCTCGAATATGATGGTTATAAGTTCGTAAAGGGTGTCTAGGGACCCCCCCCCCCCGTAGGAGGGCCCCCAGAAGAAATTGGACGAAATGCATAGAAGAAGTGGAGAATAGAGTCGGAGTTGAATCAAAGAAGGAAGGATTCGGAGAAGGAGTCTGAGTCAGAGGAGTTGGAGTTGGCAATGGCACCGGTGCTGGAGCCGTTGTGGTGCCGAGATAATAAACCATCGATTAGTCCCACTTTGGTATCAAAATATATGTTTATAAGGTCGTAGAACTCGAATACGAGGGTTATAAGTTCGTAAAGGGTGTCTGGGGACCCCACAGAGGGGGTGTCCCCAGAAGAAATGCACGGAGCGCAAAACAAAAGAAGATGGAGGAAGGATGAAGGAGGAAGGAGGAAGGAGGAAGGAGGAAGGAAGAAGGATGGAGGAAAGAGTCTGAGAAGAAGTCAGAGTTGTTACCGACACTGGTGCCGGAGCCGGTGCAGTGCTGAGTTTGTAAACATTATTTTATAAGTTGCATTTTACATTTAATTTTTGTTTTAAACTTAACTTTTTTTTAATTTATTTTCAAATTTTTAATATTTTTTTTATTTATTTTAATTTATTTGTTTAAAAAATATTTTTTAATATAAGTTTTATGCTTTTTATGTTTATAACGTAAAAAAATTGCGTTTTTACATACCCTAAAGCAGTAAATCAGTAAATTAAACCACCCACCCTAACCTCCGAAACCATCCATGATCTATTGATCTATTGATCTATTAAATCAAGTCATATTTTTTACTAAAATTGTTATGTTTTACATACCGTAAAGCAGTAAATCAGTAAATCAGTAAATCAAACTACCCTCCCCAGCACCCTCCTTCCGCCATTCTATGATCTATTGATCTATTGTTTCAAATCACATTTCGAGTATCATTTTGGATAAACATAACATAAATACACTGACCAACGAATATATTTATATTAATAAAGCTAACATAGCACCACCTGAACTACGAATAAACGTACAACGACAAACCTAATACACCTTAAGCACGAATAAACTGTTAACATTAACAAAGTTCCACACTTGACAACAGTAAAATAACTAACATAGCATGCCAAAACGTAGCCAATTCATACTTTGTCAAGCATATCTCTAACATATAAATGTTAATTTTACATTAGCATGGTAATATTTAACAAAAAGTTATCATAACCCTGTCTAATTATCATACTGATCAACGAATACAGGCTAACGTAACAAAGTTTTCTCATTAATAAAGCTTACATAGCATCATCGGAACTAAGAAAATAATGCACAACGACAAACCTAACACACTTTAGGCACGAATAAACTGCTATTATTAACAAAGTTTCATACTTAACATCAGTAAAAGTAACTAACAAGGCATACAAAAAACGTAACCTATTCATACTTTGTCAAGCATATCTCTAACGCAACAAACCTTTTTACATTAGCGTAAGCGGTAAGGGCATAGCCCTTTGGGCTGTGCCCTTATGTAACAGCTTACACCCCCTTTCGGGGTACGTCGAGATGGGTTTTCATGCATCTCTCTGGGGGTGATCTCCAAGTAGTGGGGCTCGTCGCTGAAATTTGTTCGGTTATGTATTGTAAAGATTGAGATTATGTTGATGAGTGAGCGCATTCGTGAGAGCTCTTGTATAAACATAAAGGTGATCCTAATGAAAAGTCTACCGTGTAACCCTAACGAATTGAAGGTATTGCGTAATGCTTCGAAAGGTAGGAAATGTTAAGTTTTATGGACGATGTTAGTTACTTACCATTGATGAGCAAAAAACAAAAAAAAAATGAATAACTGTTTATTCGTAAGTTAGGTATGTTATGTTCTTAGTTCCAATTAGCATTCATTAGTTTTCTGGTGTGATACCATTGAATGAAACATGAAATACAAATACAAACATAAAAACGAATGGAGCGTAAGGCCTAAAAGTGAACTTACAAATGTAAACAAGTTTAACCTTCCTGTTAGGCTTTTGTTTGTATCCTTAATTTTATATTATATTTTCTAATGGGACTTGTCTTAGAGATAATCGTTGTGGCTTTGAAACATTAGGAGGTTGTGTTCTGTTTAAAAAGTGTTCTATTTTCATTAAGTGTGCATCATGTTACGTCTTAACATATATACCTCTATACAAGACATTATACAGTGGGTAATCAAGATCCCGGGGTGCGGGGTTTCAATCTTATATAAGAGAAACCTCAATGGTTCAGATTTTTTCACGTGTGTTAATCAATCTGTGTAATCTAGTAACAAACGTATTTTTATAAGTACAGGCGAGCTACTCTTTACATGTCGCCGCGCTGCAGAATGGGTCAAGGAGCACTCTAAGTCTACCGAAATTTTAGACTCACCGAAAACGATTATTAGCAGAAGCGGGTGTCACAAAAGCAGCCATCTTACTATCTCTTTTCCTAAGTGTATATTTTCACACTGAATGGAAGTTCGAGTATGGAAGATGTGCAATGAAACTGGCGTATTTGAACCTACGGCTCGTAGAATCTGTATTTCTGGATTATCAAATATAAAATATCTGTCGGAGGTTCGTAGAAGGGTAATAATGCAAACTAAGAAATCGGAAATGCTGTCTAATTATGTAACTGTTGCACATTACATGTTATACCAGGAATATTACGCATTCAAGAAAATGCTGATTGATGATTCTGAGACTATCATTGAACGCTTCTTAAATTCTATAGATGTACAGAAATTCGTCTATCTACTTAGAAAACAATGGTCCGAAAGTATTTACCAAGCTGATCTATCTAGTAAACAAATTTTAGTGTCTGAACGGGAACTTTTAACATATGTACTCAATCATGGTATCGAGGAAGTGAAAGAATATCTTAGGTATAACGATGAAAATAACTGGTTTTTGTGTAAAGATTTAGCGTTTTTAGATCTTAAGTCGTAGTTAAAACGATATGTATGTGGTGAACATTGATATATATATATATATATATATATATATATATATATATATATATATATATATATATATATATATATATATATATATATATATATATATATACTATATATATATATATATATACTAATATAATATATAGATATCTAGCTAACTATATATAATAATATAACAACCTTGTATATATATATATATATATATATATACATATATAATATATATAGCCTTATATTTATATGTATAACATAACCAGCAATATATATAGCATAATAACTATATATATATATATATATGGCAATATAACCAGCAACAATAATAACGCGCAGCAGCAGCAGCCAGCTAACAACAACATTGTAATATGAAATAGCACCATATATGTATATATATGGCACCAACATGTAACAATAACAACATATATATCTTTATATGCTATATATAATATATATATATATATGTATATTCGGCTAACAATAACCAGCAACCTTATACTGTATATAACAACCAGCCTTAACCTTATAATATAGCCAATAATAACATAATTACCAGGAACAATATTAACGAGCTAACAACCCAACATATATATATATATATATATATATATATATATATATATATAATTCGACTGTCATTGAGTGTGGACGCGGTGGAAACAAGAAGGGAGGGAAGAAAGGGAAGCAACAGCGGGTAGAACGCAGATGAGTGTTGAAAATCTGAAAGGATTATACATTGGACAGAAGATTGTAAATCTGAGAAGGAAATTATTAAATAAGTATTTTGGGAATTGTTTGTAAAGAAGAGAGTAATTTAAGGTTTGAAGTTTCATATCTAGTGAAGAAAAATTTATGTTAACGATTCAAAATTTCAAAATATTTAGTATTTATTTTTAAATTATTTTCATATAAAATCCAAAATGGAGGAGCAACAATTTTTTCGACAACAGTTCTTTTAATTAATTATTTGGAATGAAATGCAAAATTAAAAAAGAAATGAAAAAGAAATTTGAAACTTTAAATATTAGGAAAAGTGAAGCTGCGTTTCGCGGAGTCGTCGAGTCATAGGAAGAAAATTCACAATTCTCTTCATCTGATAGCAAGGGGCTGAAAACCCCCTTCTATCATTTGTTTCTTTTCTTGAATGGTGATGATAAGTTTGGAAACTTATCAGCCACCAACACCACCCTGCAGTTATGCGGAATATGGTGTTTTGTATAAATAAATAAATAAAAAAATATTTTAAATATATATTAATGTATTAATATATATTAATACATATATATATATATATATATATATATATATATATATATATATATATATATATATAACCTATATATATATAAATAACTTTCACATATATGCTGCATATATATATATGCTACTATATGCACTATATATAACTAACTCCCAACTCCCTTTGCTATCTTTTATATATATATATATATATATAAAATATTCTGTACATATCGTTTTTAACTACGACTTAAGATCTAAAAACGCTAAATCTTTACACAAAAACCAGCTATTTTCATCGTTATACCTAAGATATTCTTTCACTTCTTCGATACCATCACAGAGTACACATGTAAAAAAAGTTCACGTTCAGACACTACAATTTGTTTACTAGATAGATCAGCTTGGTAAATACTTTCGGACCATTGTTTTCTAAGTAGATAGACGAATTTCTGTACATCTATAGAATTTAAGAAGCGTTCAATGATAGTCTCAGAATCATCAAGCATTTTCTTGAATGCGTAATATTCCTGATATAACATGTAATGTGCAACAGTTACATAATTAGACAGCATTTCCGATTTCTTAGTTTGCGTTATTACCCTCCTACAGACCTCCACAGATATTTTATCTGTGGTAATCCAGAAATACAGATTCTACGAGCCGTAGGTTCAAATACATCTGTTTCATTACATCTTCCATACTCGAACTTCCATTCGATTGTGAAAATACACTTGGAAAAGAGATGGCGTAAGATGGCTGCTTTTTGTGAGCACCCACGCTTCGGCTAATAATGGTTTTCGGTCGGGGGTCTACAATTTCGGAAGTGCAGACTTAGAGGTGCTCCTGACCCATTCTGCGGCGTGGCGACATATCAAGAGTAGTTCGTCTGTGCTGCTTAAATACGTTTGTTACTAGTACAGATCTGATTAACACACGTGAAAAATCTGAACCATTGAGGTTTCTCTTATATATGAATTCCCGAAACCCGTACCCGGGATCTTACGTTTACCCACTGTATAATGTCTTGTATAGAGGTATATCTGTTAAGACGATAACAAGGTACACTTAATGAAAATGGAACACTTTTTAAACAGAACACAACCTCCTAATGCTTCAAAGCCACAACGATTATGACGCTAAAACAAGTCTCAGGAGAAAAGATAATATAAAATTAAGGATACAAACAAAACCCTAACAGGAAGGTTAAACTTGTTTACATTTGTACGTTCACTTTTAGGCCTTACGCTCCATTCGTTTTTATGTTTGTATTTGTATTTCATGTTTCATTCAATGGTATCACATCAGCAAACTAATAAATGCTAACTGGAACTAAGAACATAACATACCTAACTTACGAATAAACAGTTTTTCATTTTTTTTGTTTTTTGCTCATCAATGGTAAGTAACTAACATCGTCCATAAAACTTAACATTTCCTACCTTTCGAAGCATTACGCAATACCTTCAATTCATTAGACTACACGGAAGACTTTTCATTAGGATCACCTTTATGTTTATACAAAGTCTCTCACGAATGCGCTCA
>JABUQX010004855.1:20000-22500 GCA_015478945.1 Trachelipus rathkii
AGTAATTTATGCACACATTTACATAAATATAAAATATTATTTCACTAGATTCTTTTATATATATATATATATATATATATATATATATATATATATATATATATATATATATATATATATATATATATATATATATATATATATATATATATATATATATATATAGTTAATCACTCACTTAATTTTTGTTTCAGGTATTTTTTTTTTTTTTTTTTTTTTTTTTTATTTTAGTTTAAGTTAGGTTAGGTTAGGTTAAGTTAAGTTAAGGTAAGTTTCTAGGATTAGATTAGGTTAGGTTAGGTTAGGTTAGGTTAGGTTAGGTTAGGTAAGGTTAACTGGCATAACTAACCTAACCTAACCTAACCTAACCTAACCTAACTTAACCTAACCTAACTTAACTTAACCTAACCTAACCTAGCCTAACCTAACCTAACACATCTAAAAGGCAAAGGAATTAAAGAGAAAGGCCACCTGAACTGAGTAGATGATGATTATCTCTCTTGCTGTATATATATATCATAACCTTTGCACCTTCTTCTATATATTTTTCCAGTATATATATATATATATATATATATATATATATATATGTTTTTTAACAATAATATATATATATATATATATATATATATATATATATATATATATATATATATATATATATATATATATATATATATATATTCAAATGTTTGAATTTTATTTAATTTTTCATAAATTTTATTTTAAATAACACATTTAAGTTAATATATACGTAACTATAAACAAATATTTCATTTTTGAAAAATTATTTTATGTAAATTTAGCTGAAGCCAATGTCACTCTTCCGTGTTCGAACAAACTATTCTTTTAAAGATGGGTAACAACGATATCCTATAACTTTCGATTATCGGAAAAAACAATCGATATCTGATAACATTACCTCAAACCGGACAATTACCTATATTACATCACGCATATCATTGTTATAGTCTATTGTTGTTCCCTTGTTTATTAACAATTGTTTCTCACAGAAATGTATGGAAGTAAGTTCCTCACTCCAACAGTAAATAAACAGCAAAATTTTCTTAAGTTCCAATTTAGAAGATCTTAGCCACGTATCTTTTCTTATGGAAAGTGTAACTTTCCTACATGGGAAAACATTACATTTCCATACGTGTGCTCTTTTTTTCTCGAAATGCAATTTCCATTTCATGAGCATTGTTACATAATTTAGTTTTTGGAATAATAATATTTTTGGAAAAATTTAACTGCATCAGTTTCTGTTAAAATGTTATTGTGAAGCCATTCAAGATTATAATTTGTTTCACTTTCCATTGTTTCAGAACTTGTATAACTGTAAAAACAAAAAATTTCACAATTTTGTCGCTAATAAAACTATTGTAATAAGTGAGCTTCACACCTTTAAAAATATTAAAAAAACAAATCCCAATTATTTTTTAAATATTATTTAAATCTTACTTAACCAAACTTATAATTAGTAATTTAACCTCACTAAGCTTATGTTATTAATTTATTTCACTTTCCATTTAACTAAACTTATATTAATAATTTATTTCACTTCCATTTTTTTCAATAACTAACTAACTAACTAATTAGGAAAATAAGTTCAATCTTTTAAAACTATGAGGGTTGCTGTTTATTGTGTTCGATTTAGTAGGTTTTAAAATAAAATCGGCCTAAACTTAACTGGATGCTGATAATCAACATGAGCTATATATATATATATATATATATATATATATATATATATATATATATATATATATATATATATATATATATATATATATATATATATATATGCTGCTTAGCCTTGCTCGCTGCTGCTGTATATTGTTCTTCAACTGCTATTGCTCCAACTTATTATGTAATAGCCTTAACATATGAATTTATATATGTATATATATGTATATATATATATATACTATATATATATATATATATACATATAATAACATAACATATATATATAATAATAACTATATATATATGCTGCTCTTCAACTACCTTCCAATATATATTATATATATATATATATATATATATATATAGCTGGAGCAAGTGTCTGAGTTTAAATATTTAGGGTATGTGTTGGATGAGAAGGGAACGGATGATGCAGAGTGTAGTAGGAAAGTTGTGAATGGCAGGAAGGTTGCTGGTGCAATTAAATCGTTGGTGAATGTAAAGGGACTAAGTCTTGAGTGCGCTAGAGTCTTACATGTGGGTATGTTGTTACCTGTGTTATTGTATGGTAGTGAGACTATGGTCTGGAATAAGAAGTATAGATCTAAAGTTCAATGTGTTCAGATGGACAATCTTAGGGGCATGCTAGGTGTGAGAAGAATTAATAAAATGAGGAATGAACGTATTAGAGAGATGTGTGGTGTGGAAAAAGGGGTAAATGAGAGAATAAATGAAAGTATGTTGAGATGGTTTGGTCATGTGGAAAGGACGAATGATAGTCGGTTGGTTAAGCGGATGTATAGTGGAGATTGTG
>JABUQX010004855.1:25000-26839 GCA_015478945.1 Trachelipus rathkii
ATATATATATATATATATATATATATATATATATATATATTATATATATATATATATATATATAATTTATTTTTAATATATGTATATATATAATCAATATATATATATATATTTAATATTTTTATATATACTTAATATTTAAAAATTAATATTTTTAAATAAATGAAAAGGAGGAGCAACAAAATTTCATATCAAGTTCTTTCGATACACTTAAAATATAGAAATTGATAGTTAACAAAATTAAGTTTATTTGATGGCAAGATCTAATGTTGGACTCGGGCTGAGCCCCATTTTCAGCCCCACCTAAAAATGGACATAAAATTCGGAATTTTCAGGCGATTTTGACTATATAAACACCAAAATGTATCTTTTTTTTGCCCTCTAAAACGTTGTTTTCCGGTGTTTTTCTGTGTATGTAGTCATTCTTTCAGAATTTTCAAATTTTTCAAAACCCATGTTTTGACATTTCTTAACATCACATACCAGAATTTTTTCGAAATGACTTCAAACTTGAAATATACATAGATAGGTCCATTACCTGCAAAAGTACAGAAGTACTTTTTCGATTTTTTGAATTTTGTGCTCAGCGTTGTCCAATTTCCAAACCCACTTTTTTATTTGTATTTTGAAATGGAAAATTGCGATATTTTTTTTTATTATTGTCCGATCAACATCAAATTTTCAGGACTGGTACAGTCGGGCAAGATGCATCTTTTTTACTTAGATAATGTTTTTGTATACTCAGTAGAAAATTTGTTTAAAATTTTCAAAAAAAAATTTTTTTTTGAAAGTTTGTTCCAAGAACAAATCCAAACCTAATGCATATACAAAGAAATTATCTAAGTAAAAAATGTGCATCTCCCCCGACTACATATGGTCTGAAAATTTCATCCACTTTGCTAGAACAGAAAAAAAATTATCGCAATTTTTCATTTCAAAATCGAAAAAAAGTGGGTTTGGAAATTGGACAACGCTGAGCACAAAACTCAAAAAATCGAAAAAGTACTTCTGTATTTTTGTAGGTAATGGACCTATATATGCATATTTCAAGTTTGAAAGTCATTCAAATGTATTAAATCCAGAAACATGGGTTTAAGAGGCGAATTCTGAAATAACACAGTTTTCAACCGAAAAACAAAGTTTACAGAGGGCAAAGCTGCATTTTGGTGTTTATATATCGGCTGCAGAAGCAGTACTATGTCCCATTTTTAGGTGGGGGTGAAAATGGGGCTCCGCCCGAGCCCAACATTGGAACTTGCCCTTGAGGATGAACAAATTATCCAAATTAGTTCTTTTCGCCAATTTTAATAAAACATAATTTCGAATTTAACAATGATATCATATTTAGTATCTGCAGTATCTAGTGGAGAATTGATTTGTCTAATATAAAAAGAATGGATTTTCGAGACAGTCGGAACATATGAAGACTTTCTTTCTTCGCATAGTTCTAGGGCGATGGGGCTAGCAACCCGGTCCCTATATCTTTTGCTTTGAAAAACTCCTGTACCAGCATTGGAATCTTATGTGCCCAGAAACGCGATCTTCTGGAGAGCTCTGGGAAAACGAGTTTCGATGCCAAATGGAAGAAGATGCTAGTTCCACTGAAAGGGTGAAACCCTACCTGAGTGTATATCTCAAGGACTGGCATCAGAAACCATTGCGCAGAAAAATGTTTTTTCTAGAGTGCTCTAGGATCACGAATTTCGGGGCCAGAAGGAAGAAAATGCTGGTCCAACAGACAGGGGCGAAAGTCCTACATGGGAGACGGTAAATAAATAAATAAATAAATAAATAAATAAATATATATATATATATATATATATATATATATCTTTATAT
>JABUQX010004856.1:0-2500 GCA_015478945.1 Trachelipus rathkii
GAGAGATCGTGAGCTCTAGGTTAGTTTTTGTTGCATAATGTTAGGTTTGCTTAGACCTTTTGCTATGATTATGAATACATCATCGAGTAGCTCACTGGTTATATATATAACTCAGCTCCCAAGTCTATACAGTGCTGTCAAAATCACAATTCCTGGGTTAAAAAAAAAAAATGAAAAAATTAAAAAATTGCCAGATTTACCAGTTTGTTTAATAAATATAATAAGTATTGACATCACTTTTGTAAACGGTTAAGCATAAGTCATTTTCAATCGTTTCATGTTAAATTTTCTGAAAGGGGGGTGTAGTCTAAAAAGAGATAAGCTTAAAAACAAAAATTAGTATTGATAGTTAGAGACCATGCTTGAAAAACGTTGACTAGGTTACCGTTTTGTTGTAATGTTAGTTTTTACTTACTATTGCAAGTATGGAAGCTTTGTTTAATGAATAGCAGTTTTAATTACGGGGCATTAAGGTGTGTCAGGTTTGTCGTTGTACATTATTTTTTTTAGTTCATGTAACGCTATGTTAGCTTTATTGATGTGGAAAGCTTTATTACAGCTAGAGTATATTCGTGGCTCAGTATGATAATTACTAATGTTGTGATACAATGAGACGTTTGACAATATAACCAGGACCTACCTCTACAACAACAACAACAATAACAACAACAGCCACCAGCAACAACAACAACAACAACAACAGCTCGAACAACCTCGAGAATATACCCTTTTGAACTGATATGGTTCATTCGTACGCCGTATTCTTGTTTACTTTCTTCTGATTGGTTGAAAGAAAGAATCTCATTACCTATAAGGGTTGTTTATACATACGAATTTCGCCAGTAAGACATTTTCGCTGTGTTGATATGATGACCTCTCGTTCTGCTTCTACAGACGTCCTCTTTACGAGGACCTTTGTAATACCCAACGATGTGTCATTTACATTTTTTCGTAAAACGAATGGAGAGCAATATATTACCTGTGTTCCAATTGGGGGTGCAAGTAATATACCTTTAATCATATCAGTTGAAGAATTCTTCAATATTATCGAAAGCCTCGAAGCTTGGATAAAGGCTGAGTATGGGTCATCTGTGACATCGTCTCTTGATGAAATCAGAGGTGACAGTTTGAGCGGCTATAATAGAATAGATGTTGCTTTCACTGCATCTGATAATGTTAAAAGTATTGATGTACGCAACTATTGGAAACCTATCGATTGTGTGACCTTCATGCGTACGTGTATAGGTTTCACACTGTTCAGACATCTGCAAATATAACAGCTTTGTTTAACATGAAAAACGACTTAAAGTCTCATCTTAAAGGTGTTGCCATACTCGAGGACTTAATTCATATAGCTCATGGTGTAATCTACGATATTTACACTGAAACATGTGGATTCCCGTATAATGCAGTATACAGAAATGCCTTAATAACTATCAGCCAGGATACGTTTACTTCTCGCTGGCGGGAGCGAGTGAGTGCTGTTGAACCGAAATATGCAGAAAAATGGTTTAGTGCAGCAAGTTGTATTTATGCTTACATCCTTTCGGATGGTGTTGAATCTTTGGAGAAACATATAGAACTTGCTCAATTTATACAGAATCCTATGTCCACCTGATTAGATGGTTTAATATATTTAAAAAACTTATATGTATGAATGTATTTATTTATTTAATGTTCTTTTTATTGGAAATTATATGTTATACACCTGAAAACATGTTTTACTGCCCCCCTTATGTACGCTTTGTTGTTTAAGATGTTGGGGCTGGCTGTTTATTCGTGTAGCCGTTGTGTGTTAAGTATGTTATGTTCATAGTTTAGCTTTACAGAGAATAAAAACTTTACTTTGTTTGTCTTTGCCCAATAGGTATTATGCTAGTGTTAAGTGTGGATCTTTGTTAAGGTTAGCAGTTTATTCTTGCTTAAGATGTGTCTGGCTTGCCTTTGTACATTATATTCTTAGTTCAGTTGATGCTATGTTAGCTTTATTAATGTGAAAGCTTTGTTACGTTAGAGTATACTCATCGGTTTGTATGATAATTACACACGGTTATGGCAAATTTTTGTTACATATCACCATGTTAATGTAAAATTAACATTGTTATGTTAGAGACACGCTTGACAAAGTGTGAATAAGTTACGTTTTTGGATGTTATGTTAGTTACTTTACTGGTGTTAAGTGTGAAACTTTGTTAACGTTAACCATTTATTCCTGTCTAAGATGGGCTAAGTTTCTCGTTGTGGGTTATATTCATAGTTCAGATGATGCTAAGTAAGCTTTATTACTGTGAAAACTTTGTTACGTCAGCATATATTGATTGATCTTTGAATAAAGAACTTGATTTTATGTATGTTTATCCAAAATGAGACTCAAAATGTGACATTAATCAATAGATCAATAGATCACAGATGGTCAGGAGGGAGGTTGGATGCTGGTTGGATGGGGGTTTGATTTAGTGATTTACTGCTTTAGGGTATGTAAAAACGTAAATTTGTAAGG
>JABUQX010004856.1:12500-15000 GCA_015478945.1 Trachelipus rathkii
GCTAATCAATGGGTTCTATTCCAAGCTCGCGCCCTATTTTCCGAATTTCTTCTTGGTTCCCTTCCCGTCCCTCCGCTATCAGTCTCAGCACTCTCATTTCTGCTGCCACAATCTTGCTTTTGTTCTGGTGGTAAAGGTCAAGCTTCCGACCCATATACGAGAGTAGGTCTTAGTATTGTCGTATATCAAAAACCTAACTCATCCCTTGTTTACAGCCACCTGTTTTCCAGCAATCCGCCCCCAGCTGTCCCACACTTCTCGAAAACCTGTTTATACGCTCCCTCAATCTCTCCGGCCATTTCTCCATCCACGTTTGTAGTAACACTCAGGTACTTAAACTTTTCTACTTCCTTCACCCTTTCCCCCTCTATCACGATGTCAAGCACCTCTCTTTCTCTAAGTCTTCATCACCTCCGTCTTTTCCTTATTTATTTTTAATCCTTCTCTATGCAATATGTCTCCCCCACCTATCCAACGCTCTCTGCAGAGTCGCTCTGTCACTTGTCACCACTGCTATGTCATCTGCATATGCCATAGTAATTCCAACATCCTCCTCAAAACCAACCTCTCGGATACACCCATCCATATATATGATAAACAGCAGAGGAGACAAAACTCATCCCTCCCTGTCTCACTCCCTCTTCTACATGGAACCATTTTCCTAACCCAAACGCTATTCTAACTGTACTCATACTAGTGACAAAAAGACTATACGTATTACTCTTATTAACTTGGGTTCCACCTCATAATACAGATTTTCAAGCGTTTCCCACAACTTTTTCCGCGTAAAACTTTAAAATGCTGTATATAGATCTATAAAACCAGCATAGATGTCTCCATCCCACTCCTAACTCTTCTCAATCACCATCTTCAAGCTAAATATCAAATCGGTAGTTCCTCTTCCCGGTCTAAAACTATATTGGGCCCCATTCAATTTATTATCCACACTCGTTCTAAGTCTCCTCTCCAAAATCCTTTCATATATCTTCAATGCATGGGGCAGAAGAGATATCCCCCTATAGTTGGAACACTCACCTCTGTCTCCCTTCTTAAATATTGGACATATTATTGCCTTCCCCATTCCTCTCGTACCTCTTTCCTCTCCCAAAATCCTTTGAACAGTCTCCACATCACTGCACCACCTCCTTCCCTCCTTAAATATTTCGACAGGTAATCCGCGTCGATACCTGTACTCTTACCATTCTTCATGCTGTTTATTGCTGTCTCCACTTCCTCCATTGATATTATCTGTTTCATTATTTGGATTTTCCACGCCAGCTTGTTAGAAAGCGATATCAACCAGGTGTTGATCCTCTGCTCTTCCCCGCCGTTCGATCTCTATATTTGGATTGTGTAATTCGAAAAAATACTCGCTCCATCTATCATTAACCTCCTCTTGCTCTATTTTCAATCTGCCTTCCTTATCTTTAACTAAGTGAGCTGCTGATGAGTCCTGTTTCCTATATCTTTTTGCACTATTAAATATTAGATTTTAGTTCCCTTCATATCTTGACTCAGTTGTTCCCCTATTCGCACCCAAGACCCATTCTGAGCCTCCCTTTTCAATACTTCGGCTCTATTTCTAAGGGTTACATATTCCATTCTAGATTCTGGGCTTCTCTCCTTCATTCAACATCTAAACGCTTTATTTTTTCCTTTATGGCTCGTCCCACCTCCTCCGTCCACCAGACAGTCTTCCTCCCTGCGCCCATCTGTTTGATATCCCATACTTCCCTCGCGCGGTTCTCCATCTCATTTGTAAAATTTTCCCACTCCTCCTCCATCCCCTCGAAATCCACCTCCTCTACTGGTTTACAAGTTCTTATTTTATTCTGGAGTGCTTCTATCATTGCTTCATCTTTTAATACTACCACATCAAGCCTCTACCGCTCAAGAGCCGTGGGACACATCAGTCTCCTGATACAGTACTTTTCTATCACCAACCTGTGATTCGAGTCCAAGGATACAGAGGGGACACTCTTTACATCCGTCATAACTTTCCTGTTGTTCACGAGAATTAAGTCAATCATCGACTTATCTGTATATTCCTCTAACACACTGTTCCATCGGTACCACGTCCATTTGTGTGAATTCCTGTGCGCATAAAAAGTGTTCATGATTGAAAGACCATTTTCCATCGCGAAATTCAAGAGTCGTTCTCCTCAGCATTCCTCTCTCCAATTCCAAAAGCTCCAATCACCGTCTCTAACTCATATCTCTCCACTCCTACATATGAGCATTAAAGTCACCTATTAGAATTTTTCCTCCGCATTTATTCCATCATAGGTGTTCTGCAGTTGTTCGTAAAAAACTATTTTTTCTTCTTGTGGTCTTCCCTGGTGCGGGGCGTAGACTTGTATTACTCCCACACTCCTACCTTCCAACCTCAGCACCACCGCCACGACCCTCTCACTTCTGTATATCACATCCTCCACTCTACCAGCCAAGCCCGGTGTCAGAATTACCACCACTCCATATTTTCTTCCCTCATCTCTACCCT
>JABUQX010004856.1:17500-42500 GCA_015478945.1 Trachelipus rathkii
GATTGGAATATTTTGTATACTAGTGTGTAATTTCTTGTATTTACACAACTTGAGCTAAAGAGTTGCACAGTTACGCCACAAAAAAAAATGTCTCAAAGAAAATGTGACAAAAAAATATCAATGTATTTTTCCAATAATTTACTTTATAAAAAGTAAATTATTAAAATAAATATTGAATTAATATAAAAAAAAAGGTTCAAATTATTAAATTAACTTTTAAGAATACCCCATGCCCCTCCTATAAAATTTTTTTTAATTAATGTAATTTTGTGGTTTATGAGTGAATTCATTTTCATGAATTTAAAATACTGGGCATATTTGTAGATACTGTACTGTGACTACCGAGGTACATAACGTAACCTAACCTAACCTAACCTAACTTAACCTAAATTAATTTTCATTATTATACCAGTTTGTGATCAGGAAACTTAGGAGGTTATGGAACTACGCTAGCTTTGTGAGGTGGTTGAATATATCCTCACTAGTTACAGTACAGTATCGACAAATATGCCAAATACTGTAAAGTTTAGGTGATAGTTGTGTATAGCGTGGTCTAAAAAAATCAAATAATTTTTTTACAAGTAATCGATGTTTTGATGTGGATATGAAGCAACGTTGCCACATGTTGTTAATAAAAATTTCCACAATTACAATATATTTATAAGCAACGTTATTTGTTGTTTTCATATATAATTTCTTTTAACGTTCGAAAAATCAGTAAGGTTATGATAAGTTATGTTATGTTAAGCGTTTGTAGAGTGTGCTTTATTTTATTTTTATTTTTTTTTATTTAATTTATGTATTTAATATATTAAATATCTCTGAAAATTACAAGATTAAAATAATACAAACGCCGTATAAGTCAATATAACAGAATTAACGAAACTTATCCTTACCTAGACTTAGAGGCCAACAAAAGTCAACCGAACATACCTTACACGGCCTTTAAGTCCTGGTTATGATAGAGTTTGGTTAATTCTGTTACACAGCGACTCGAGTCACTCATCCAAAAAGTGAGTCCTGGTCAGAAAGTAAACCTTTGCCGATACAGATTTACTGTGTATACTTAACAAAATTTATTATAACCTAAACTTAATGGGCCCTAAACCGAATTTATAAATGAAATAAAATCGGTAGTGAATATATTTATATATGAGAGATTTTGCACGCTTCTTTAGTCCTCTTACATGGAGACGAAAGATATTTAAAAAAAAAATGATTATCGGAAAAAAACGATATTTCGTCAGACTGCACTAATCTCAACTATTACCAAAGTTTATGACACAATAAATTCAAAATATTGGTGTTTAGCATGTTAAACTAATAATTAGAAAATATATTGAGACATAATATATATTTAGCCAACAGTTGACTTGTTATCTTCCCTGGACGTTCCTTTCATCAAAATTGGTTCAGGTGACGTTCATAATCTTCAGTTAATACGAAGAGCTGCTGCAACAAGTCGTCCGTTGGTCATATCTACAGGTACGCCCCTCTCTCTCTCTCTCTCTCTATCTATCTATATATATATATATATATATATATATATATATATATATATATATATATATATATATATATATATATATATATATATTCACTCTCTATATATATATATATATATATATATATATATATATATATATACTATATATATATATATATATATATAGATGCTCTGTATTTTTTTTGCTGTCCAGTTTTTTATTTTTTTTTTTTTTTTTTTTATCATATTGCTAGTATATTATATTAACAATGATTTTTAGTGGTAACGAACATGATTCAAAAGTTCGAAGATTTTGAAATAATTTTTAAAAATCACACTTTTGTTAAATATTGTTTTAAAAATGAAAAATCTCAAGAAGTACGACACTTACAGAAAAACCAATTACATATTTGGAATCAGCGTATAAAGCTTATTACAAAAATGTAAAAAATAATAATAATAAAAAAAAATTTAGGGGCTCGAGCCGACGGGGGACAGAGGGGGACGTTTTTCTTACCCCGTTAGGGGAGGGTGGAGGAACCCCAGCGACACAAAATACCAAAGAGCGGGGTTACGGAGACCCTCCCCGGAAGAGGGATAGTCCCTACCCTGTCGTTCCCCGGAGGGCCGAGGGCCCCGACTCCTACCATCTTTTGCGGTTTACCCTGGGTATTCCTTTAGTTAAAAAATAAAAATAAAACTGACGGAGTCGTAAAACGTAACAGGACCTTTATATTTTCAAATCATGTCCATCATCACTTAAATTGACTGTTAGGATCATATATTAGAAATATATTTAAAAAAAACAAAAAAAAAATCAAAACTGACGGTATCGATAAACTTAACAAGGTCATATATATATATATATATATATATATATATATATATATATATATATATATATATATATATATATATTAATATATATATATATATATATATATATATATATATATATATATATATATATATATATATATATATAACCAACATATATATAACAGAATATGTGATATTGCTTGGGTATCAGAGATGTATAGAGACCTATCGAACCACGCCCCAGCCACGCCCATTGTTCTCCTCCAGTGTACTTCCGCTTATCCTACGCCGTCAGCCCACGTTCATCTCAGAGTTATGGACACCTACGCCCAAAATGTTCCCTCACGCTCACATTGGCTATTCAGGGCATGAATTAGGGGATTCCACATAAGTGTTGCGGCAGTAGCAAAGGAAGGGAGTGAGGGTAATATATATATATATATATATATATATATATATATATATATATATATATATATATATATATATATATATATATATATATAACTGCTATATATATATATATATATATATATATATATATATATATATATATATATAAACGAGTTTTTGCTCTCATAGGATTCAAGGTTTGTCCCTCGATACGTTAAGAGCATACGCTGTATTGTACGGTAGTATAAGGCTTAGGTTGAACTTTGAACCCCAGAAACCGGTCACTTGAAGGGACACAAAAATAATTGCCGTTTTAAAGGGTTTCTGTAATTAATTAATTATAGCATATGATAAGGGATATATTATTACAATACTCTCAATAACCATAAATCATTACAAACTTAACCAATATTTACAACGGTAAATACTATTCCTGCATACAAAAATTCTATTTTTTAGTTTGATTCTTGAGCAGGAGATCCGACGATCTCGATTCGTACCCACGCCCACTGTGGTTAGAATATTCTCGTGATCTGACCCGAAACCGAGTTTGATATCTAATTCAAATACTATAAACTCTAATCCACTTGGTTGGGAAAACACATGACCTAATTTTCCCTGATTGTAGTAGGTAGTGAACACCACAATTTAAGAGACAATATATATATATATATATATATATATATATATATATATATATATATATATATATATATATATATATATATATATATATATATATATATATATATATATATATATAGTTAGTAAAACCCGATTTTTGTAGGACAACGGTTTTTTGTTTAAAAACGTGGTTTTCGTATTTTTATCATAATAGTATGCTATTTACTAGTTTATTGCTACCTTGTTTTTATTATTATTTAAAAGCTAATTTTACCTAGCTAATACGTGATAATATATTTGATCTTATAATTGCTTCATAATAATTGATTTAATGATGCGAAAAGGCATTGTTATAATTTAGACCATTTCTCGGAGGTGATTTTATTGCACCGGGAAAAGGAGAAAGAAGGGAGACCCTAAGAGAAGAAACGTAACATTTAATTAACAATTATATATATACTTATATATATAAAACCACAATTTAGATATATATATATATATATATATATATATATATATATATATATATATATATATAAATCTCTCTCCTTGTGGGTTTCGAACCCGAGCCCTCCCGTTGTTATGCAAGTATTTTACCACCAGACCACGATGAGCTAAAAAGAAGCTACAACTTTAGAAGAATACTCTCTTCTCAAAGAAAGGTAATGAATGATTCACCTTTGACAGAGTGAAACTCGCACTCATGGCGAGAGTCAAAGAGGACTCCACTCAGAGAGATGTTATTATCAATAATCATTTTTTTAAAAGCTAACACACTCGCAGTTTAATAATTATATATATAGATAATATATTGTTAATTAGGTTCGAAACCCCAAGGAGACAACCCGTCGAGACGTAAAAGTGAGCTAAAATAAATAATATTTATATAGGGGGGATACTATTTTTAATCAGAAAATTAGGAAATTAGCTATATGGGTATACTATATAATGCAGAAAAGTAAATAAAATAAAAAAAATTAATTGAAAATCTACAAACAAAATTTTATTTAAAAACAAAATAAAAAAAATAAATTCGGGGGTAATTTTTGAAGTGATAAATTGCATACTGGTAAATTTTTGCAGTATCTTAATCATACACTATCAAAGATCTAATCATTGAAGTAGAAAATCGTGTAAAATTCTGATAGTGCTTCATTGGGTGAATGAATGGGACAAGATTTAGCGTGAGAGATTTATGTAATCAATTAAAAGACAAAATGGAGTGAAGAATTCCACAACACAGTGCTGGAAAGCAGCTGCTCCAACAAGTTTTCAACCTACACCCTTTTGCACTTTGTTGTTGAGTTTTTGCCTTAAAAAACAGTGAAATTAGATATAGATACTCGAAATATTAGAACAGTAATCGAGACCGTTTTCATAGAAATTTTATTTTTAGACCGCTTTTATGCGCTGGCTCAAACTAAAATGACTCTAAACTAAAACTGACTCAAACTAAACAAATGTCATATGTTGATCGAAATTGTTGTATCGCAAACAATAAGATTCATCTCTAATATTCGTGAGTTGTGTAGGAGTAGGAGACATCTAATTTGTGTTATAATAACTCCCACTGAACATATAAAAATTTGATAACTTGAAGAACAACGCCTATCTCTATTTGTAACTCTAAATTAATTTAGCGCTTTTCTTAAATGCTAAAAAAACAGGTACGCGTAAATCAATACTTAATGGGAGTTGCCAATTTAGAGAAGACTGATTGATATTGGGCGACATAAAAATAGCGAATCAGGAATGGATCGAGTAGCATTTTTTGAACCAATTTAGTTTTAAAATAATTTCCACATAATAATAATAATAATAATAATAATAATAATAATAATAATAATAATAATAATAATAATAATAATAATAATAATAAACTCATTCACGTATCAGATCTTCAGTGGCACTGGCTTTGTTTCTTTGTAAATTTTTAATAATATAGAAAGCATAATAAATATTTTTTTACTTATCTTTTTATATTTTCTTTCACAATTTGTAGGTTTTGGAACGCCATTTAACCTTGAACAAAGGTTGGAAGGGTAGCGACCACGCTTGCTCTTTAGAGCCTCATGAATTTAGGCAATTAGTTAACGCTATTAGGAATGTCGAATCCGCATTGGGGTCGCCTCTTAAAGCTATGCAGCCTTCTGAAGACTCTTGTTACAGAAAGGTATGTAAAACACATTTACTTAGATCTTTTCAGTGTCATATATTATAACTGCCGCGGAACCTCTCTTTTCGGAGATTCGTTCGGTAGCTTTTACGAGAGTTTACTTTTTTGAGCGTTTACTTTAAGCAAGGTATTTTTACCTCTAGGAAACTTTACACTCGGATTGGAAATTTTAGCTATCTTATCCCTATAACGAATTGCTCCTACCTTTTTTTCCAATGCTTTCGAATCGAAAAAAAAAACAGTTGAAAATTTTTTAAGGTTCATTGGATATTTTATATGATCCCCATTTTTGTAGTTTTGATGCTTATAATATCCACTAATTATATGCTATGACATAATGTTATGAAATGCTGGAAAGCAACTATCTACGAAACCAAAAGTCTACAATTGCTTTCGGTAAATGATCTCGAAACTTTTTTTTTATACGCAAATTCTCGAACATAATAGATGGTTCGCCACTTTAAAACTCATCACTTTACAATCACCATCGCCCTCCCCACCCTCTTTTGCATATCTAGGAATTCTATTCCTTGGGTTCCTCATAATTTTAGCAAATTCTTTACACTAAGCACCGAACGTTTTCTAGCTCAACCATTTACTTCTAATTTCCAAATAATAATAATAGTTTATTATTTTCAGCTGGGCAAAAGCGTTGTAACAGCTCGTGATTTAAGTACAGGCGAAGAATTACACGAAGACGATTTAGTGGCCAAAGTATGTGAACCACCTGGTCTTCCAGCTCAAGTGTTATATACCCTGGTGGGAAGAAGGTTAAAGAGAAATATTTCTAGTAACACTCCCTTAAGCGAAGATGATCTTATAACGTGACCAATGCTGTATAATTCTTCCTATTCTGGCTGTGCGAATAAAGCTCTCTCCAGCGCATTGGGTCCCTCTGCAGGTTCAAGGTTCCCGTTCACGTGGAAAAGATTTTCTTACATTTTCAACAACATCTTTTCCAGCTAGCTTCATTTTTATCACGTGGTATAAATAAAAAATATGCTTGCAATTAATGACGCAGCATCTAGTCATGTATTTATAAAAGAAAATATCGATACAAAATCGATATGTATTTTAAAATCAAAGATGAAATACTTGAAGTCAATACAGAAACTATTCGCTTTGTGAAGGAAATATATTTCATATTTATATAAGTTTGTAAATTATTTATATTATCTCAATAAAAATAGGATTTATATTTCTCTTTTACTATTAAATAAAGATGCAAAAAATTTGTTTATATAAACTTTTACCCTTGTCAAAACTTTTTTTTTTTTAAGAAAGTGTGAAAATAGTGCTAGTTTTGCACCAAAGAAAATATATATAATACGGATGGTGTATCTGAACGCATAGCAGAATGTCGATAAGACTAAAGACGAAACTAAAATATTTGATGTCTTATTAGAGTTTTAAGAATTTTTATTTTTAAATTTCCAAAAAGGGAAGTCATTTATCAAAAAATACTTCCCTCCATTTGCACTACATTAAACAATATAATCGAAGAGTTTAATTTAAAATATGCGACAAACAACAAATTTAAGAAAAAAAAAATAGGATAAAACTTTTTTGTGATAAGAGTAGGTGAGAGAGATTATTAGGATGTTGAGCTCATATTCAAATTAAGTGAGAATATGTGAAAGGGTATGTTAGATATGTGAACATATGTGAAACTGCATAAAAGTGTTATGTTGGGTGAATATGCTTATACTTAAAAAGCCCCACTCGAGTTATAAATAATAATCATAAGCTTTTTAAAAAGGTAAAAAGAAATGACCAGATACTTTATTTATGAAAATATAATTACACCAAAACAAATACATTCTCTTTTTTTATAAAGCTTTACAATATCTTAACAAATTTTAAATTCAATCCATAAACAATTATTAAAACTGTCAACGTCAACCATTAACCAATCTCTTTTTTTCAATGTGTGATTCATTAACAATATTTTTTGTTTGAATTTCGAAAAAATTTTTATTTAATAGAAATATTCTTTTACTTCTTTAACAATTTTAAAACTGAACATACTTTTTACTAAATTCTTTACATCTACAAAATAATATTAAAGCCATAAATAAATATTTCTATAAATAGAGATACAAAGATTCATAAAATATGCAACCAAATGTGGTCAACAATTGTCGCAATGGTCTTCACATGATGACTTCAAAGATTTTAAGAAAATTATTCAAACGTTAAGAAAATTTTAAAAATTAATATTACAACAATTAAAATGAACAGTTTTTAATTTATACACCGTAATTACAATTAATATAATTAATAAATTAATAAAATCATCAATATTGCAATATTTATCTAAATTATTCAAGATCTGTCACAACCCTCTTTCAAATTTTAGACGCACTAGAATTCTAGCACGCAAAAAATTATCGCAGGACACAAAATATTCTCCTATCTTGATATTAAAAAAAAGAAAAAAAAATCACAAAAAACTTTTGGTATCTTTTTATAGAATTACTACGAACTATGTCTAACGTATAAATAAATATTTAAAATTCACAACAGTTACTGAAAATTCCATTTTAATATATTTCAAAACCTTAAATGTTTTTGAAACGAGCTCGGATGAAAAAGTAAACTACCAAATTCTAAACCCGGGTATATGGCAAATATTATAAATGTTTGTAAGCATGTTGCCAAAGTTCGCTAAGGGGTTTTCTCAAAACTTATTCAAAATATCTAGTCCCTCTTCCGTAAGTTTAAATCTTTCGGAAAAATTATTTTTACACAAACCTTAGGTGATATGAATTCTAATTTAATAAATAACTACAACTTATTGAAACATTTAAATGAACCTTTAAAAACAATATTATCATTATTTCATGTTTTCTTACTTCTTGTTGAAGCTCATTTATTAGCTGGCATTTCAGCAGCAGCTGCAGAGTAATCAGGACATCATTTGCAGGTAGAAAGACTATATTCTAAAGAAACTGCATTACGAATAAGTCTAAGATTACTTTCTGGCAAGAAGTTGACTTAGCAGAATAGGATGAGCTTATGATTTCTAAAGATTATTATTTCGTTTCGTATTAGCATGATTTTTAATTAATAAACTTCTAGCAATTCTGAGAACAGCAGCTACAGAATATCAGAGGGCCTTTTCTGCCACGAAAACTACTCATTACAGAAAAAAAAAAAAAACATATACTGGTACATTTTTGATATTTGGAAGCATGCGAATGATTGAAACCTTTACTGCTCATATTAATCCCCTTCAATAAATACTATATTTACGATTGTGCAATTCTATGAGGCAGACATTCTTGTCAAAGGAATATCTGGATGTGCTCCATAACTAGGAAACGGTGATAGCTTTGGGATGGCATTAATGAAAACTTGATATTTTCTTATTTCAGTAAAGTTATAAAAAAATTAAGCGGCATACACACAGAACCAATATGAGTACCCGAGAGATGGAGAGGCTTATATTGCCCATTAAGGGTTAACGATGAAATAAATAGCATCTCTCTACCCCAGGATATGAAAAAATTACCAGAAATAAACATTCATAATACCGATAAACACGATTATGATGCAAAAAGTATAGGTTGAATCTTTTTGTCCAAGCCCTTTAAATAAAAACAATGTATATATATACTGAAAGCCAACATTAAAATACCGTAAACAGTAATCTAACAGCTATGAGCTGATACTTAATTTTAATAGATCTATTTGACATACAAGTCAGCATGTTCAAGATTACATTTGAAAAGAAATATTATATACAAATACTGGAAGAAATAAAATCAATAATCTATTAAAAGATAACTTTTGTACCCTGGTAATTACTTTAAAAAACATAATACATGCTATCATTAAGAAAAAAAAACATAAAAAAAAACTTTCAAAATGTTGGCTACTTTATAAATGCATTGTAACAATGAGTAAATGCATATATTTATACATAAGAAACTGTCGTACTTGTTTCGAGTATTTATTTTTTTATCTTGATTAAGATACTCGAGACGAAGCTTTCATTTTGATTTCATGTATATATATGAACTCAATCTAACCATTAAATCTATTCAAAGAAATCTTGTAACTTAAAATAATACTAAAGAACTAAAACTCTAATAATAAACTATACCATAAAAGCAATATGTTAAATTTTTAACATATTTGTGAGAGAAGTGACTATGTCTAAAAAATAAATCTGAGAAATATCAACAAACATAGTTTGTGCAAGTATTACGGTAACTAAAACATTGCAACAACTATCCATAATAATAATAATAATAATAATAATAATAATAATAATAATAATAATAATAATAATAATAATTAATAATAATAGCAAACTACTCATGTCCATCTTCCGCCTAATATACAAAAGTAACGTGTTCCCTCTCCCTTTTCTCTCCTAGTTTCCTTTTAAAGCTTTTATGGTCCACTTGTGATCAACCAACCTTTTCGATAAAGACGCAACCCAACACAATAATAATAATATTTCCTGAACCATATGGATCCAACTATAGCACAACCTCATGCTAACATAGAACCTTTTCACTATGCCCATATTATCATCATTGGTTGATGACCGATTTTTGTTTTGAAATCAGACTCTGAATCAGTATATTTTCACTTACTTACCAAACAACTTGACAAAACTATTCAATGTGATATAAAGTGCAAAAATACCGAATATAATTTACAGAAATATACAATCCACCGATATATATATATATATCATCATCTACCTTTTATTTCCCCATAGATTGGGATATATATATATATATATATCTTTATATATATATATATATATATATATATATATACGGTATATATATATATATATATATATATAATATATAATATATATATATATATGTATATATATATATATATATATATATATATATATAATATATATATATATATATAATATATATATATATATACGAGTAAATATACATAACAATAACAATAATAACTAACAATAATATAATATCTTCGGACAATATCCGAATATATGCCTATAGCTTTATATATATATATATATATATATATATATATATATGCTCTTTATATATATATATATATATATTAGGTAGGTTATGTTGTTGTTGTTGTTTTCCTATATTGTATATAATGAATTTTGTTTGTCGATGAATTGTTTAATTAGGCGAATTAATTTCAGTATTTGTTCCTAGACTGGATCCAAAGTGTACAATTACCTCGTTTTCCTTTTCTTAACAACACCTACTAAGACTGACTCCACCTGCAAGTCAAAAGCACATCAAAAATCTACAAACATGAAAGTGCAGATTCTTAACCGTGTCATATAATGGCTCTGATCTAATCTCATCAAAACCATAATACTATTAATTCTAATAATAATAATAATAATAATAATAATAATAATAATAATAATAATAATAATAATAATAATCCACTAAAACGACTAACTTTTCCTATCGGATTCTGAGTACAAGTATAAAAAATATTAGAAATATTTACGTACAAAAATATATTAACAACTAACGATGAAGTTTTTGACTTTTTTGTCTATAATAATAATAATAATAATAATAATAATAATAATAATAATAATAATAATAATAATAATAATAATAATAATAATAATAATAATAATAATAATTCAAAATAAAAAAATGCCTTGAATGTCAAAGATGATGTATAATAAATATCTAATAAGATGAAACTAATGCCTTGATTATAACAAAGATGACGTATAATAAATATCTAATAAAATAAAGACATTCATTATTTGAATATAAAAATAGGGGCAAGATTATCTTCCTACTCAATTAAATAAAAATTATTTTTAAAAATAAAATTAAAAAGTTAGAAATTATCAAGGCAAGTCCAAAAGAAAATTATGGATACGAAATAAAATTTAAAAAAAAAAAACTCTTTTTGAGGAGCACCTAAAATGGCGTCTGTCTCGTCAAAATTCATTAAAAAGTTACAATCCTCCAATTCGCCACTATAACTGTCTAGACAGTTATAGTTACAATCCTCCTCCAATTCGCCCCTATAACTGTCTAGGTTTAATTTTTTCATAACTAAAATATTTCCCTTTGTCGTATAGAACGCCCGACTGCTCATCTTTTTGCAGTGTTTTTGATTTGATAAAATGAAAATGATCGCGAGCAAAGTTGTAAAATTCTTCTTCCATCTGCCACACCTAAAAAAGGAAGATCAAAAATTAAAAATATGAAATAAGAGTACACAAGAAAAACGCGGAACAGTCTCACTGCAATAAACTACATGAACCAATCGAGACTGTCTAAGTCTTAACCTAAAATTCCATCCTGTGGAGTAACCTAATCTCATCAGTTCAAGCATTCTAGTACGGTATACAATGTAATTTATATTAGGGAAAAGAAAATTATATACAAAATTATCATTAAAACAAAATTATGGTTAATAATAATAATAATAATAATAATAATAATAATAATAATAATAATAATAATATATTTTTTTTTTTTGAGTGGATGTACAGGGACCACCAAAGCATACAGGAATGTGGGTATACCGTGTCAGTATACTAACCACTGGGGAGGTTCCTAGCGGAACGCAAGGTGAACAGTGCTGAGATGGTTAGATCTTATAGATGTTCAATTCAGACAGGAAAGCAAAAGCTCGATCACTACGAAAGTGAGAAGATTCGGATAAGATATGCAGAAGATGAAGCTGAAGAGGTTTAGTGAGCACATCAAGGCAACCCACAAAGATATGAACGGCCGTAAAAGGACAATTAGAGGAGCAAAATGAGCAGATTGGGGGTCCCCCGCATCATAAGAAATCCTTGAGTGAGGTTGGTATGACCCAAACCCAATCGGGCCAGGACCACCTCCAGGAAGCGACTCCTACTAGATAATGACCTCCGTCCAATAACGGGTTTGATGTTCCGTAGTGTGGTTCCACGAGCATCCTCCGCTCAACATGCCTGCCAGCCAGTGAAGAAGCCCCGGCGTATAGTGATGGAGAAATTCGTGGCAGGGAAATGGCCCAGGCGCACAGCAGGAGGAAGGTATTGGGCACCTGAAACCCTGTGCGTAGCCGCTTGTTTGGCCTCTCTATCGGCTTGTTCACTTCCAGGAACACCCACATGGGAGGGAACCCAACATAATTCAATTCTGTACCTCTCCACAGGCAACAAGCAGTGGGACGATTGAATGGCAGAGACCAAAGGGTTTCGGGTCGATCAGTCAATCAACGCCTGGAGAGCGCTTCTAGAATCGGATAAGATGATATAGGTACCCTCAGGGGAGATGGTTGGTACTGATACTGTTCACCGCCATGGACACTGCTATTACCTCAGCCGAAAAAACAGACGAATACGGTGGAAGGGTGTGGGAAACAGTGAAGTCCGGAAACACAGCTATAGAGTCGCTATGGACTTCTTCATGGTACAGAAAGGAGTTCCTCAACTGCACTGGGTGTGCCTCCGCCTTTTTTAAAGATTGGTTTCCGTAGCAAAAAAGCAGGAGGCGGATAAACCAACTTTGAATAGGTAGAGTTGAAATCATAGTGCATGACAGCCCGCTGAGGAAGGTAGAGGAAAGCGAAAATGGAAGTAACAACCCCACCAAATGACCAATAAGAAGGGTTGTGGTGGACGCGCTCTATCATAGCTGTCAAGGCTGATGAGGTAGGAACCTGAATAAGGAGGAATAAGGAGCACATGAGCTGCTCCCTCCTCAAGGACAGGGGCATCACCCCTGCCTCCACATCCAGGTTTTTCCCTCGGAGAGGAACGAAATGCCCCCGTGGGTATTCTCAGACCTTTTGACTGAATGGGGTCAAGAAGACGGAGGTAAGACCGGAAGGTCTGCCCATAAATGGCACAACAATAGTCTAATTTAGCTCGCACAAGCATGATGTAAAGGTGGAGCATAGTGTGCCTGTCCGCCACCTCAGGTCTTAGAGATGAGGTGCCGTAAGAGATCCAAGGAACGGCGGCAACTAGCCTTGAGGTAAGTAATGTGAGGAAGGTACGAGAGGCGCTCATCGAACGGCAGACCCAAGAACCTCACCGTCGGTTCCACACAGATGGGGGAGTCATAGAGGGGTAATATAGGAAGCGACTGTATTTGACACCTACGACGGGGATTTTTTCAGAAAAGCACGACTTTAGTTTTCGACGTGGAGAATGCAAAGCCACGTGCAGAACGCCAGGAAACTCTATCGATGGCTAGCTGAAGTTGAGGCTCCATAAAGGAAGATTTGCTCCAGTGATATACAGGGCAAGATAGTCAACATAGATGAAGTAGCGCACCGAGGTCGGAATGGAATTGATTACTCTATTGAAACCAATTGCGAAAAGCAACATGCTCAGTACATTGCCCTGTGGTACCTCTTCTTCCATAACAAAACGTCTCGACAGCGTGGTACCACAACGGACTTGAAACGAATGATCAGACAATAATAACTGAAGGAAGAGGGGAAGTTGCCCCCTGAGGTACAAGGAATGAAGGCTTCGCAAAACCCCCATTCTCCACGTGCTATCATACGCCTTTTCGAGGTCAAAGAAAACGGCCAAGGCCATTTTGTTGGAAGCAAATGCCTAATCTAACCGAAGGAGAAGATACTGAGCAGAGCGATGGTGACGAAAACCAAACTGATAGTCAGAAAATGCACGGAGTCGCTCCAACGTGGTAACAAAGCGGGAAGCCATAAATCTCTCCATGAGCTTGCATGTGTTGTAGGTCAATCAATAGGGCAATGGATATCGGAAGTTGGATCCTTCCCAGGTTTGGGAATGGGGAAATATATGCAGAAAACCAGACAGGAGGGAAGACCCCCTCCGCCCATATTCTATTATATAAGCTGTGAAGGAACGCAGTGGCAGAAGGATGAGCATGCCTTAGCATCTGGAAGGAAATACCGTCAGGGTCAGACGCTTCATCCTTGCATAGTTTTAGGGCATCTTGGAACTCTGCTCTGGTGAATAATCTGTTGTATGGAAGGTCTTCTCCAGGGGAAACAGAAAAGTCTGGAGTTTCCACCCGCAGGTGATCAGAACGAAAAGGTTCATGATACCTGGAGCCGCTGAAGCAGGAAGCGAAGTGATAGCAGAGATGACATCAGAGGTATGCAGGCCGTAAACAAGGAGGATTGGTGAAGTAGAGTGAATGGGATATACTAGTGAAGCAGGATCGCTATCCCCCTCTGTCGCTGGGTCCGCAATTCAGGGAAATAAGGAGTTCCCTGTACCTTGAAGGTTGTAAAAGGTCTCGGTCTCGTAGTAGTTCCTGTAAACAAACAGCCAACAGCTGATGAGCTACAAGTAACCTCTTTAGCTCTTCGTAATTGACAAAATATCCACGACAGTTCCATTGAAAGAAACGTGCCATAAATGGTAATGTAATCAATGTTCAGGGTAATCCGTGACAATAGTCACTATGTTTTGGGATTTGGCAGTCTTCTCAGAGGATAAAGTCTGATGGTCCCGTGAGCCGCTAGACGACCCACTGACCGAAATGTCAAACCCGGAGGAATGGGAAGGTCATGTTGCAGGGATATGTGTTGATTTCCCTGCTTACGAGTAGGGCTCCTGGCCCCCACAGGAGAGGGCTCTCTGAGGAGGCGTACTAAGTCACACTCCACATTTTGAACATACTTCTCAGCTTGCGCACCCCTGTCAGACCTCTTAGCAGACTGGGAAGGGGGCTGTGTCCTTCCAAGAGGTGTTTAATCAAGGACTGGGAAAGATGGAAGAGGAGGACAAGTAGGAATGGTGTCATCGGGAGCGATAGGAGACACAGTTGAAGACAAGTATGTGGTGTCAGTTGTCAAATTCTCGTGAGTTATCCGCGGCCGAAAAGTGCCAGATGGCTCAGGCGACGGTTCCGAATTCAAAGTGGGTGGAAGGGACGAGGCAGGAGGGGAAGGCTTCTCCATCCTGTGTCCACCAGCAGCCAACTCACTCTCAACACACATCGAGAATACCCGAAGGGCGACCTCAGCCGCGTAAGGTCTCACCCAACATCTCCTCTGAGCTCCCCTTGAAAGGGACCCTAGTTTCAGCACGTGGGAGTTCTATTTACGAAGAGTAGTCTGAAGAGGCCATTGTGGCATCCGAGTAAATTTCAGAATCACTCGAATATTGTAGAAGAGAAGCAGTCTTAGGCGGCGTAAGTAACATCGGATCAGAACGGGCAGAAGTTGATCAACTGTTCCGGGTTTGTCCACGTGGGTTGTCTAAGCTGCGAGCCCGTTTTGGCAGGACAGAGAAAGTTTCACCAATGCAAACGGGTTCCCTTTGTTTTAAGAAGTCCGTGGCTCGATATACAAGCGAGTACAGATGTCTGGTCTGGGAAGATCCACCCTTGGACGGACGTTCGCTACCGTGAAGAGGGTCTCTTTTTTCCCCCGGAGAAACCGAAGTAGGTCGTTTCCGAGAGATAGGACAGTTGAGCTCAAAGGAGGCGCAGGGGCTGAACAGGTCACCAAACCAGATATCCCCTCGGGAGCGGCATGGGCCACTGCAAGGTGGGTAACATGAGGAATTGTCGTGTGTGTCGGCGATGAATGACGAATGGTTTGGCAGAGCATGGTAGGAGACTTGAGAGGACAATTGTCCAGAGCAACAGAAATCACAACGCCAGGTGATCCGTTATCCGGCACGGAAGTCTGAATGGAGGAAAGCGAAAGTGATACAAGTTCCGGGCACAACGCACGGGGACGATGGGCAATGTTAGAGGCAATGCTCGTTGCCGCAACATAAGAAAGAGGAAAATGAGTCGGCTTCTCCTTTGCACAGCGGGTAGTTTCACGACGGTCATACTTATGAAAGGGGCACTGCTCAAGTATTTCCTTCTCAAAGGCGTAGAATGGGCAGTGGACAGAGGAGGCTGTATTTGGACCTCTGTAGTTAGGACAACAAGGAGGATGTTTTTCCCCGTTGGTGTGGAGAGAACTTCCACTATCGGACATATGGTCTGGGGAGACCAACAATATTTCTGGGGGTGACCAAATTTATGGCACTTGAAGCATCTTCTCGGGAAGGGCAAATAGGTCCGAGCCGTGCGTATGGTAAAACCAAGTATTACTTTGGTTGGAGGGAAAGGTACAGAGGAGGTAAGAGACGATGGTCCGTCGTTGAGGGGTTCTCCTTACGTGGAGGGAACCGATAAACGTCGGTGATTGGTACGTTGTGTTTCTGTAAATAAGTGAGAATGTCATTCAAAGTATCTGAACAGAACTCCCACAAATATATGGCTCCTTTTAATGTGTTACGAACATAGTCAGATTTAGAAATGACAGGAATCGTCTCCACATGTGATAAGGAAGCAAGCACGTGGCTTTGAGTTCTAGAGGCAGCACGGATCAGAATGGAACCGTTCTTCATCGGCGTAGCCTGTGGCTCAGTCATCTAAAGAGCAGCTTCCAAAACATCACTAAGGATGAGCTGGTTTATAGAATGGAAGTCAGTGAACGCGATGAAGTCGAATATAAATAAAAATTACGCGGGTAGAAAGTAAGACTTGAGACCCCTGGAGAGGGGTCCGAGAAAGCAATCATTGGAATTTGATTATTCTGGCGTTGAGGAATGAGACCCTGCTGACGCAAGGGCTCCATGGATGGATGATGTAAGTTTTGTGAGATTAAGTTATTCTGAAAGGCCATCCATAACAACCTCAGCTGGTCTAGACAGAACCCCGGAAACAGGTCCGTAATTTACGACTACTGGTTGGGGTGGTGGAGTGCAACCAATTCATTAATAAGAGTATTAAAGTCCCTATTGGTCGCTGGTCGAGAAATGGCCAGTAACTGGTCGGGTTGGGGACCCGACGAATGTTGAATTCCGCCTTTCTTGAAAACGCTAATCTTTTCCTTACTTTTTCCCATAATAAATACTCCTTTTATACATCTGCTTTGCAATAAATAAACACAAATGATGAATAAAAACGTATATCCCGGGAGCGTAACCGCAGAAACCGCGCCCACCACAGGCCCAGAGCATAAAACCTCCCTCCTAGAAACCCCACCCCGTAGGGTGGGCCATGGGTGTGGCCTCGGAAAAGCGCCCCGGAACTCCGCGTCCTGTCCCTGAGATGAAAAATAATAGCCGTGCACCACATGGATAAGACACGAATCCCAAGATTATACACCCAAGTGCAGGACAGCCTCCTCAGCGGTTAGGCAAGACTCGGGTCCCCAACAATAGGCGGCCCAAAGAAAGGCGAGAATAACCGTTTTTTTCCCTGTACCCTCACACACGGAGGAAGGAGGGCAAGATGGGCATATGATACACACAGAGACAACAGCTCGATTGCCACCAAGATTCAGGAGAAGAATGGGAAGACTCTCAGAGGAGAGATCAGGAATACGTAGGGTAGTATGTACAGAAAACAGAGGTGAAGGGGCATAAACTGGAGAAGGGACGGGTAAAATGAATGGGATAATAAAATATAAGAATAATAAGAAAAATAATAAAAGAACCACAAGATGAAAGACAAAAATAAAACCAAGAACAAGAATAAAAAGACGAAAAATAGGTACAATGACAAAAAGAAAATAACAATAAAAATAAAAATAATAATAAAAATAACAAAAATATACTACAGAACATAAATGGAAAGCCTGACAACCATGATACAATGAAAGGGGTGGAAAATCAAACTAAAATAATAACGTGAATCTTCGCAGACACAATTTGAAAAATGTATCTGAGCTCCCCACCCCCACAAGGTGGGTTAAGTTAACGGATGGGATAATAAATAATAATAATAATAATAATAATAATAATAATAATAATAATAATAATAATAATAATAATAATAATAATAATAATAATAATAATAATAATAATAATTATTATTATCATCCTCCTCCTATCCCCAGATTGGGGTGAGGTGCGTAGCATACACCGGAACAGAAAAGTAGTAGAACATGACGCAAGTCGAAAAGAAAGACCATTTTACCACCCCCTTTATAACCCCCAAGTGAGAACTCGTCGTAGTTAGAAAAATACACCCTACAGGATTCACGAGACTGCGACTGTCCCTCACTGTGGTATCTCGTCAATTTGGAATTCAATCTCCTGGCCAAAGCCCACAACCTTTCCCCCTCACAAAACCCCATCATTCACTCCTGTTATGCACCTTTCTTCTCGCCTCTGCCAAACTCGCATTCCTCTCCTTCAAGCATTCCTTTACTGACTCAATACACTCCACTCTTTCGTCAGACTCCCACCCGGTCGTTTCCCAGGACCTTCACCACTATATATCCGCTTAATCAACCGACTATCACCCAAACTTTCTATATGATCAAACCATCTCAATGGACTCTCGTTTATTCCCTCATTTACACCTTCCTTCACACCACACAAATCCCTAATGCGTTCATTCCTCATTTTATCAATTCTTCTCACACCTAACACGCCCTTAAGATTGTCCATCTGAACACTTTTTACCTTAAATCTATACCTCTTATTCCAGACCATAGTCTCACTACAATACATTAACACAGGTAACAACATACCCTCATGCAAAACACTTTTCGCACTCAAGACTTAGTCCCTTCACATCCAATAAGGATTTAATTGCACCAGCCACCTTCCTACCATTCACAACTTCCCTACTACATTCTGCATCATCCGTTTCCTTTTCATCCAATATATATCCTAAATATTTAAAGTCCGATACTTGTTCCAGTTGCTCACCATCTAACATGACCTCACACCGCGGACTCTCCTCACTCACCACCATAACCTTACTCTTATCTATATTTCAAACCCCTCAGAAACACCCCGCCAAACCCATCTACCAATCCTCTGAAACTCTCTTCAGATTCACCACACAAAACAAAATCATTCTCATACAATAAGCAGGGCACCCTCCACTCTCTTCCATTAAATAACCAAGGAGACATAACACATTCCTGCCTCCACTCCGCTATTAATATTAAACCAATCACTTTCGACTCCATTTATTCTTACACACTTTTGATTCCATTTAGAAGCCTACCATTAAAACCATATATCACTAACACCTGCCACAGAGCAGCTTACTGTCATACGCCTGTTGCAAGTCCATGAAACCTAAATACAATGTATAATAATAATAATAATAATAATAATAATAATAATAATAATAATAATAATAATAATAATAATAATAAACATCATCTCACCCTTGTGCTTTGAAGTTTCTCAATGGTCTCACTTGTAGGATTTATCTTCTTCTTAGTTTTTCTCAAGTGAGATTTAGAGCCTGAAAAATATAAGAAATAAGTGATGTAGTTCAACAAGTTTTATCCCTACATTTAAAAGCTAAATTCAAAATGTATATTTCAAAGCTTCGAACTCGTATCCCTGATTACCGAGATAAACTCGTACAACAGTGATCCTTCCTTAACTTCTAATCCTTCTCCTTATGCTGTTAAATTATTTCCACCTCTGGGTTCTTCCGAACATCTTTTCATCTCTGTATCCTCTTCTATCTCTTCAAATCTCCAGCAGAAATGACCCCCACCTAGAGAGATGCAACGTTTTTGGCACCTGGGTGCCGCAAACTGGTCGAACTTGCAGTCGTACTACTTTGATTTCCCTTGGCATGGTTATCGCTTCGGCCTTCTGCGGGATGGGGTCCCTCGGAGTGCGCAAAGATATATATTACCGAGGAGATTCTCTCTCTGACAGGGATAATAATACGTTCCATTAACTTTTCCTTAAACTAAAGCTCATAAACCTTGACTTCACAATGCTTGTTCTCGTGCCGCAGGGACGCTGCATTCAGAAACTACCTTCGTCTTTCTTCCTTCAAACTCTACAATATCATGCCTCTTTTACTTCAATCGGAATCGTCCTTAATCTAATCTCCTTAATACTTAGAACTATTTTCTCCTTCTCTCTCCTCTTCCACAAGTTGTTTTTTTTTAAATGTCAACTTTAACTTTACTTTATCCTCTTTGCCTCCCCTAGTTTCTCCTGACAGCACAACAGCTGAAATCTTCACTCATACCTTTGCCTCTAATTCCACCTTAGGCAACTCGAAGCTTTTCATCCTTCTCCACCTCCCTCCAACTCATTTATGCCTAACTACTATTTCTTTTAAATATGTTATTTCTGCTATCTTCAACACAAAAAAGGCTTACGGTCCTGATGGTATCCATCTTGTGGTCCTCTCTATTTGTGCTACTGAGCTCGCACCGTGCCTTGGTAAATTGCTTTGTCTCTTATATTTCCATTTTAACCTTCCTTTCCTGCTGGAAGCATACGCTTCCTTTAGTCTGTGCCGAAAAAGAGAGATCCCTTTTCAATGCATTAACACTAGTCTTACTGGCTGAACCTCAGTACTTTCTAAAGATTTCAAATCTATCATTAACAGTAAGATTTAGAAACCTCTTAAATCTTCTAATTTTATCTTCGATCGCATTATGGGTTCCGAAAAAGTGATCATCTTTCCCCTCTCTCTCTCTCTCTTTTACTATTGGTTCTCTGCTGTTTGGCTTTCCAGTGAATGTTTGCTGTAGCACTGGATATATCGAAAGATTTCGATAAAATCTGGCGCCGCAAGCCTATAATTTCTAAACTTCAATTTTTCGGTATCCTTCTATAAGCTTCCTAAACAGAAGAGCTAATTCCCTAAACCTTTTTCAGTTCAGTTCAGTTAAAAGAAAAATATTGCAATATTGAGAAAAAAAAATTACAAAAATATTATTATTATTAATTTTTAATTAATTAATTAATTAATAATAAAAACTAATATTTACCTATAATAAATAAAAAATAAATAAAAAATACCACAGTGAGAGTCTCGCAGTCTCCTGAAACCTCTAGGATGGATCTTTCTGAGTATTCTGACTGCGATGAGTCCTCACTAACGGGTATAAAGGGGATGGTAACAGGGGGCTTTCTTTTCGACTTGCGCCATGTTCTTCTAATACTTTTCTGTTCCGGTATATTTTGATGGTTTTTATGGGCTTTTTATGCTATTTTGATGGTTTTTAATGTAGTTTTTAATGGTTTTAATAGATTTTAAAGGCAAAAATCACTACTGGAAACTGTTATACACATGTGCTAACACATATTAAAATTCCTTAGTAGAAATTTCTTTAGATTCTTAAATTTCAAATTTTTCTTGATAACTGTAAACTGGTATAAAATTATTATTGTTTTTTGAGTTTACATAAACTCATAAAGTAAATAAGGGTATATTACAATATATAAACTCTATCTGAAAAAAAAGGTTTTACTTTATTTTACTTTAAAAAAAAAATTATTATATTTGCAATGCACCCAAAAATATAATTAATGGCCAATTGCGATATGACGACAATGTCACTATATTTGAACTCTCTTTAAAAAATGACAAATGATAATGACGTACAAAGAAAATCCGCTGCGTTACGATACCATATTTCTCACAAATCCTCCTCCACATATGAGTTTATTATAAACTTTTGAAATGTGGCATCAATGGGTAGAAAATGAATTCCCGAGAGCTCGAAAAAAGAATCATGTTTTAAACATTTTAAATTTACAAATATATATATATATATATATATATATATATATATATATATATATATATATATATATATATATATATATATATATATATATATATATATATATATATATATATATATATATATTTATGTATATTAACTATATATATATATATATATATATATTATAATCATTCTCACAATAATATAAAATTCGCAGAAAATTTTTTATTGCCTTTCAGCTACTCTTCGATTGAAATATTGAGAAAACCATATCAACATGCTAAAGAAAATCATTAATAAATATATTTTTTAGATATTTTATGCATGGTTTTTTTATGGTTTAAACCATTGGTTTTTTTATGTGGTTTAAACCATGGTTTAAACCAATGATTTAAACCAAATGGTTTAAACCATCCCACCCTACTTACGGGTATAAAGGGGATGGTAAAGGGGAGCTTTCTTTTCGACTTGCGCCATGTTCTTCTACTACTTTTCTGTTCCGGTATATGCTAGCACCTCACCACCAATCTGGGGATAGGAGGTAGATGATAATAATAGTAATAATAAAATAATAATTACCTTCATGGTACAAGTTGAGAGCACCTTTGAAAAACCTTGGTAAAGAGTATTCCAAAAGTGCCACAAAATCTTCCATCTCTTCAGTAATACCCACAAGGAAATACCTTTGAGCCAAGTTGTATTTTGCTTGTTCTAATGCCCATTCAGATCCGGGTACCCTAAACAAAATAAAAAAAACTTAGTAGTGTTTATACAACATTTAGAATAACTATATACAAATTAAATATAAATTTACTGAAACATTAATAAACAATTGTATTTAGGTTTTATGGATTCGCAATAGGCGTATGGTAGGATTAATAGGGAAGCTGTGGCAAGTGTTAGTGATATATGGTGTTGGTGGTAGGCTTTTGAATGGAATCAAAAGTATGTATGACGATAGTGAAGTGTGTGTAAGAATAAATGGAGTTGAAGGTGATTGGTTTAATATTAATAGCGGAGTGAGGCAGGGATGTGTTATGTTTCCTTTGTTATTCAATCTCGTGAAGGCCTAGGATGTATTTTTCTGTGAGAACTCGTCTCGGTCAGAAAAATCCACCCTAAAGGTTTCGCGTGACTGCGATGGTCCCTCATTGTGGTATCTCGTCAATGCAGAGTTCATCTCCTGGCAAAGCCCACAACCATACCCCCTCACAAAACTCCGCCATTCACTCCTGTTATGCACCTTCTTCTCGTCTCTGCCATATTCACATTCCTCCCTTTCAGGCATTCTTTTACGGATTCAATCCACTTTTTCTTCAGCCTCCCAGTCGGTCGATTCCCAGCACAATCACCACTATACACCCGCTTAACCAACCGACAATCATCTATCCTTTTCATATGACCAAACCATCTCAATGTACTCTCGTTTATTCTCTTATTTGCGCCTTACTTCACACCACACAACTCCCTAATGCGTTCATTCCTTATTTTATCAATTATTTTCACCTAACACGTCCTTAAGATTGCCAATCTGAACACTTTGTACCTTAGATCTATACTTTTTATTCCGGACCATAGTTTCACTACTATACATTAACATAGGTAACAACATACCTTAATGCAAAACCCTAGGGCACTCAAGACTTAGTCATTTCACATCCACCAAGGATTTAATTGCACCAGCCAACTTGCTACCATTCACAACTTTCCTACTACATTCTGCATCATTCGTTCCCTTTTCATCCAATATTTAAAGTTTGATACTTGTTCCAGTTGCTTATCATCTAACATGACTTCATACCGTGGACTCTCCTCACTCACTACCATAACCTTACTCTTATCTACATTTCCTTTCAAACCCCTCCTTTTACACACCCTGCTAAACCCCTCTATCAATCCTCTCAAACTCTCTTCAGATTCACCGCACAAAACCAAATCATCTGCATACAATCAGCAGGGCACTCTCCACTCTCTTCCATTCTCCATCATTCTAACACCTTCCCCTGCCACCCTCACCTCTTATTCTTTCATAACCCCATCCATATACAAATTAAATAACCAAGGAGATATAACACGTCCCTATCTCACTACACTATTAATATTAAACCAATCACTTTCGACTCCTTTTATTATTACACACGTTTCACTATCGTCATACATACTTTTGATTCCATTCAGAAGAATACCACCAAAATCATATATCACTAACATCTGCTACAGAGCTTCTCTATTAATCCTGTCATACGTCTGTGGCAAATCCATAAAACCTAAATACAATTTATTCTCCTTTCCCTCATTTTCTCGATAATTTATTTCAACGTAAAAATTTGATCCACATATCCTCTACCACTTCTAAATGCACCTTGTTCTTCACCAATCAGTCCTTCAGTCACTCGACGTACTCTTTCAACCAAAATACCAACATATATCTTCCCTACAACACTCAATAAACTAATTCCCCTGTAGTTCCTACAGTTCCCCTTATCCCATTTACCCTTATTTAAGGGTACTACTATTACTGATCTCCTCCAATCTCTCGGAACTATACCCTCCATACACGCTTTGTTACACAACTTTCAAATCCATTAAATCACCATCTCGCCTATATTCTAGATAATTTTACCAGCAACTTCATCTATGTCCACTTACAGATTTGTCATTCTTCAACTTTTTCACCCTACCCATTACCTCCTCCACCCAACTAATAACCTCATCCCCAAAATACCTATTTCTTCTTGCACCATCAAACCCACACACATTCACTATCACCTCTTCATTACCGCCAATGTTATGCAGATTTTCGAAGTGTTTCCTCAACACTTTTCTCACATCCATTTCATCAGTTACGAAAGCACCATCCCTATTCATTATTCTATGCAGATTCCCTTACTCTCATTCTTAACCTTTCGCCCTTCCCTTCAGAAAAGCCTCCTATTCCCTTGTAAGTCCCCATTCATCCTTCTTCGAAACTGTTCATTTACCTCATTTTTCCTCCCACGTATGCAACATTTAGTCTTCCATTTTTCCTCCTTATATAATTCCAAACATTT
>JABUQX010004856.1:45000-47806 GCA_015478945.1 Trachelipus rathkii
GAATGGCGGGGTTTTGTGAGCGGATATGGTTGTAGGACTGACAGAAGGAGTGAACATTATTACATTGACGAGACTATAAAGTAAGGATCTGTAGCAGTATTGCGAAGTCCTAGTGTGGCTTTATTTTTACTACGACAAGCTCTTACTTAAGGGTATGGAGGGGAAATGGTTATTGAGTTAGTAAAAAAGTGTAAAAAAAATTTTCTACTTTTCTGTTTCCACTTTCCAGTGTATATTACTAAGTCTTGGAGGAGGAGGAATATATTATATATATATATATATATATATATATATATATATATATATATATATATATATATATATATATATATATATATATATATATATATATATATATATATATATATATATATGAGCACATGGTAAAAGCTATTGTCGCCTCACTAAGAATTTCTCATTATTATTATTAATTATGGAAAAGAGGTATATCATTGAGAACAAAAGTGTCAAGGTAGTATAATTGTGAATCGGGAAAAATCAAAATATGATGCAATGGAGAGGACAATAAAGTGCTTTCGTGCAAAGGTACGAAGAGAAAAAGGGAGGGCAAAAATCCAAAGAAACACTGAAGTAGGTGGTGTAGAGGGGTTGCAAACAGTAACAATACATTGTGGGACAATGTAAACAGTAAACTGCAAGGAGAAAGTTAGACATTTTTCCACTAGAAAAAATTAAATATATTCCCATTCAATTAGAAATAATAGAAGCCGAATTTATACATCAATTATATCAATATTTATTTAAATGAAAAAAGTTGAAATTACAAATGCTTTTATGTACTACTCTTTGAATTGGAAAAAGGAATAACTGAAAGACTGTTGAAGAAGCAGGAGCAGAAATTCATAAAATTCAGGAGTGAAGGAATCATTCAAATGAAAATGGTGATATGTTTTATAATTTTTCAATTTCCTTTTTCTAGTTAATGAAAAAAAACAAAACAAAAAACAAAACTTTTACATATTCTTTTCATGCGATAGTGACTATTAAACTCGAATAAATGAAAATAAAACAAAAAGTGAAATATTCCTACCATTTTATCTCCCTGCCTTTTTCGTACGAGTTGAGGCCGAAGATCGTCTCCATAACGTAGAAAATAAAAATATGAGATTAACCTCTCGATTGGCTTCCTCACCATATTAATATATATGGGATTTGCTGCTACTCCAAATCTAGAAAAGTTTTTAAAAAAAAATTTATTTTAACTACCGTACACACAAGAAATATGAACGCATATGAGCAAACATACATGCAAACACACACAAAAATTTATCAAATTTTTTCTCCTCCCAACATTCCTTTATTGACTCAATTCACTTTTGCTATGGTCTCCCAGTCGGTCGATTCCCAGCATACTCACCACTATACATCCGCTTAACCAACCAACCATCATCCATCCTTTCCACGTGACCAAACCATCTCAATGTACTTTCATTTATTTTCTCATTTATCCGTTTCTTCACACCACACAACTCTCTAATAAGTTCATTACTCATTTTATCAATTTTTCTCACACCTAACACACCCCTAAGATTGTCCATCTGAACACATTGTACTTTAGATCTATGCCTCTTATTCCAGACCATAGTCTCACTACTATACATTAACACAGCTAACAACATACCCTCATGCAAGACCTTAGCCCACTAAAGACTTAGTCCCTTTACATCCACCAACGATTTAATTGCACCAGCAACCTTCCTGCCATTAACAACTTTCCTACTACACACTGCATCATCCGTTCCCTTATCATCCAACATATATCCTAAAATCCTAATATTTAAACTCAGACACTTGTTCCAGCTGCTGACCATCTAACATAACTTCACACCGAGGACTGTCCTCACTCACAACTATAACCTTACTCTTATCTACGTTTACTTTCAAAAGTATATATATATATATATATATCAGGGATGAGTCAGGTCAAGGGTCCGGGAGTCGGGAGTCAGCGTTTTCAGGAGTAGGTCAGGTCGGAGTCAGGTCGGGAGTCCGATTTCCCAAAAAGTTGGGAGTCGGAGTCGGGAGTCAGTAATTTTGACCCGACTCTTTCGACTCCCAAAACAATTTTGTATAAACTTTCACACAAAAATTTGGAAAAACTTAATTGAATTTTTATTATAAAAGACGTACATTTCTTTTATTTTGACATTTGTTTGTAGCCAATTTAAGTTGTTTATTTTTAACTGGTTATAAAATAAAGGTTATAAAACTGGTTATAAAATAAAATGTACTTGTCTACTTGTGTATTGTGGATTAACGATTATCAACAGCGAGCGATGCTATTAATAATCGTACAAAATTTAAAGTCAAGTAGAGTATATAACTGATTTTAAAATATAGAGTCACACCAATTATAAGATAGTTGCAATAAGCTAAAAGAATCGGATAGAAATACTATACATTTATGTACAACAACTGTGCTGGCGCTCACGTTGTGGTTGTGTCAACATTTTAAATATTTCCCTACCTAATGCCGTGAATTTCTAATATATATTTAATTTTTTGGTGTGTAGACACGCGAAAATATATCTATCTACCCACAACCAGTAAGTGGTGGTAAGATAATTTAATAAATAATTAATCAGTTTGATAAAAAATATAAATAATTAATCAGTTTGATAAACAAATAATTATTTTACGTTTGACAGGGGTTTGTATTTTGTGAGCAAATGACCTTGATTATTTTGACTCAGCAAGTGTTACCAGCGTTATATATATATATATATATATATATATATATATATATATATATATATATATATATATATATATATATATATATATA
>JABUQX010004857.1:20000-27868 GCA_015478945.1 Trachelipus rathkii
TCTTGACAATTTTTGATCATTTCAATGACCACCTTGGTGTCCAGATCTTCAGATCATACTCGGTGCCCGGGGCTTCGATTGCGACTCTCACTACTTTGGATTTCGAATTCTGATGCCTGTTCCAATTCCAACCTTGGAATTCATACGATTACTACTCCGACTCCGATTCCGCAACTATGTTCAGTACTTAAGAATGTTCAAATATTATGTGCCAAATGAGTGAAAAAGGATTTTAAATTAATGGGGATCATTTCGAACATGAGCTTTAAATAAAAGAATTGTAATGAAATTAGAACGTCAAATAATGAAAGTAATGCAACCTGTCGTTTGGTTCATATGTTACATATTTAACGAACCTAAGTTTGGAATACCATAGGAAATACCAGAATTCTCTAGAGTTGGTCTTCAAGATGCTTGTCTGATTATTTAGTTATTTGTTCAAGTGAAAGTTATCCTTAGCGTGATTTATCTGTTCAATAGTATTGTGTTTCCTGTTTTACTGAAGATGCTAATATCAATGGTTTTAAAGAAGATCCCGGATTCAAAGCTGAAAAGAGTGGACCCAAATGTTCTTCCAAAATTCTTAGGTAGGACCGAGAGCAAGACCAAATAATTTATAGAAACTGAAATGAGAGAAAGAACTGAAATATTTCCCCCGATTTACAACCTTCCGTTGACAAGTGCTCTTATCAACTAAAAAAAGCAAAGGTTTGTTCGAGCACTGACCCTATAACAGTTTATTGTAACCAAGATGTAAATCCTTTAAGAATTAACTTATAGCTCACGAGTTACAATTTGTCGGGACGATGTCGGGAAGTCCACCTACACGAAATGTAATGCAAGAATTTATAAAGTAATGGGATTGTAAATGAAAGCAAGCACAGGTCAAGTTTCTACTTTTCATCTGCAAGAAAATGAGTCTCGTTCTATTTTGTGTCCGACTTTGGTCCGATACAATTTACGAAATATGAACTTACGAATCAATGAATTCCCATACGAAGTTTGACGTGAAGAATGTGGGTAAAACCATGTATTCCCCCCCGCCCCTGCAAGTTGAAACTTTCTTGGTATTAGACTTAAGCTTGAAAGCACCCCCCCCAAAAAAAAAATAGAGATAAAGTAAATAAATTAATTAATCCACTATGCACAGAACCCACCTCTTAATAATTTTTTTCCTTTATTTATTTATACATTCATCTATTTTATTTTTCACAGATTTCGTGACTCGGTTGAAGAAATCGAGCAACGATATCAATGTGTGATGGTAAGCGCCGTCCAGACCTCCGAAACAACCTCTCAGGGCATTGGAGTAATTAACATTTTCCGCCCATTGGAGTCAAGAAAGAGTCTTTACCCTGTGTTTTTCACTATGATGGATAACGTAAGAAAATTTCTTTATAAAACATGATGATACTACTATTAATCTGACCTAACTCCAAACATTTTTTTATTATTTTTTATTATTTTTATTTTCCTCTGATTTTTATATAGAAAAAATAATTGTTTCATCTATAGTAAAAAAGTTTTCCTCCATTACCTCTGCAACATTTTTCATGAGGTTAGTCTTGCTACACTAGCCATGGTCAACAACTGCACATCAGCAGGTTTTATAAAATCTTCAGTAGTAAAACACAACTAGAAGTTATGTCGCTTCCTTTCCTAGAAGATATTACTTATCTGGCATAATTGGGAGCACAATCTAAAATTTATCCCAAATCCTCTCGCTAGCTAAACTAGTATGAAATAGGTAGCCTTTGAGTCCTGTTTTATTAATCGTAGGTAATTTCAAATTTTCAGGTTTTGGATACTCTGGAAGCAAATTTTGAAAACGCGGAGAGACAGTTTGTGTTTCGAGCTCTCCGAGTTGGTCCTCATCAAGGTTTTCAATTTTCGGAAATGGCAAAATGGAGTTTTAAAACAAGGAATGATCTCGAAAAGAGCGTTAAGGTATGAAATACTTAACATTTTAAGAATGGGTATATCTAAGAGTTTAAATAATTGTTCTAGGAATTAGGCATAAGGTGCAGAAACCAAACCTAGATCCGGAGTCAGAACCGGAGCTGAGAACTCAGCTGGTGGAGTCGGAACTAAAATAATTATTAAACTGGATGATAAAAAATATTTTATAACCCACGAATGAAGAAAACCAAACATTTGCTTTAATTTATAAGTTACGTAACGATAAATTTCGAGCTTCAAGTTTTTTTTTTATACCACTCAATTTTAAATTGAAACCAAAACAAGAATAAAAATTTATTTATCCGGCTCCAAGCGTGCTCCTCTAGTTTAAAATATTGTCTATTTGAAGTTGAAATTTCATTTAATCACAGTATAAATAATCTCTACTATAATTTAATCTTTATATTAATCAATCATTGATTTATTTTATTTTGTACGTAACAAGAAACTTTTCAAGAATTATTAAAAACTACTTTATTTTTTGCTGATTTTTCATTTTTTATTTAATTTAATTTTTCAAAGGCCTAGTATTCATTTGAATTAGGCCTCCCTCCCCATTTCACAACAAAAGAATTCGAATTATACAAATCAAAAGGAACCTACAAGAACCTGACTTACGAAGATTCTGGGAAATTCTTCCCATAAGCAACAGGCTGATAGTTTTCTCGCCCTTCACGCCGATTCAATCTAGCTCAGTCACTGATTTAGAATGACAATTTTATCAGTCTTAAATCATCCTCCCCACGGCATAGATTTATGAAAATTAATATTATTAGCAAAATAACTGGGGAGGAGAGGGAAGGAAAGAGTTGATTCAGATTGATTCAGCTTGTGTGAAAGTTGTGAAGCCATCAGTCAGATTCTTCTTTATTCTTTTTGGATTCCTAAATGATTCTGATTTGATTCATTTGGTATGAAGGGGGCCAAAGGTGTGTTAAATCTAATGGTCTAAATAATATATATATATATATATATATATATATATATATATATATATATATATATATATATATATATATATATATATATATATATATATATATATATATATATATATATATATATATATATATATATATATATATATATATATATATATATATATATATATAACTAATATATATATATATATAATATATATATATATATATATTAAACACTTTGGACCAACCGCTATTTCATTCATTCCAAACATTTTCAACAAATCTTGGCCACTCACCTATATCCCTCCATACATACACCAATCATCATTATACCCGCAAGTAACTCTAAATAATTCCATCATCCCCCTAAACAAAATACCCAAAATTCTTGGTATAACCTTCGACACCCACTTCACCTTTTCATCTCACATTTTTACATCATAAACGCAGCAAACAGAAAACTAAATGTCCTCCGAACTCTACTCTCAACACAATTTCAGCAATGAACTAACCACACTAACAACAACAAACAAACAATTCTCAAGGCCTATATTAAACTATGGATCAACAATCTGGTACCCTCAAACCTTATCCACCAACAGAATCAAAATACAAAGAATACAAAATGCTGCCCTTCGAACTATCACAGGCTGCCTGAAAACCACTCCAATTCAACGTTTACACGAAGAAACAAAAATTCTCCCAATTCAGGATCATTTGGTCATGATTAAAACACAATTCTATGCCAAGGCCCTCGACCCGACCCACCCATGCCACAACTACCTACAAGATCACACTATACATCGTTTAAAATCCCCCTCCCCTATTCTGCGGCCCTCTATTAAAGTGAACTCTTTAGAACCATCCCCCCCTCCTCCAAACAACACGTTTCTCTCAAAACATATTCACACACACACTTTACACAACGATACCTCAACAATCTCCCATCAAATCACCTTATAAACTCCCGCCCCCTGAAATATCAGCAACACAAAATACACTCCCACAGAAGATGCAAATTTCACTTTCTAGGTTCCTGGATATGACATGGATCCCGCAAATAAGGAGAGCCCAGGGGCAATATATATATATATATATATATATATATATATATATATATATATATATATATATATATATTTCTGTATTTTTATATATATATATATATATATATATATATATAACTATATATATATATATATATATATATATATATATATATATATATATATATATATATATATATATATATATATATATATATATATATATATATATATATATATATATATATATATTTTATTCTCATTAAATATGAAAATTTAGTTATCGTTACTGATAAGCTTTATATATCGATTATTATTATTATTATTATTATTATTATTATTATTATTATTATTATTATTATTATTATTATTATTATTATTATTGGAGTAATTGATGTGAAAATAATATATCATTACTATTTTCATCGTTTTTGTTTTTTTCTTCGCAATTATCATTGTCATCATATACTGTGATGTACCGAACACTCCTTCACTAAACCATTAACTTATATATATATATATATATATATATATATATATATATATATATATATATATATATATATCTGAATATTCATATTTATATATATATATATATATATATATATATATATATATATATATATATATATATATATATATATATATATATATATACATATATATATATATATATATATATATATATATATATATATATATATATATATATATATATATATATATATATATAACCATAAATATATAAATATATATATATATATATATATATATATATATATATATATATATATATATAGCAAAGGATATATGAATGTCCTTATAGGATGCGAAAGTGTATTAAAGAAGTCTGCAATGCCGGAGCCGGAATCTCGGAGCTGTAGGGTTTGGGTGGAGCCGGACGGAATTAAAAATCTTTTTGATTGGATCGAAATTGAAGACAGATTTAAAATTTTTTTTATTTATAATAGAATAAAAGGGTTCGTAGGCAGAGACGTACAATTTTAAAATGATTGAGCCGGAGCCGGAGCCGGAGTCTGTGCCGGAATTGAAAAAAAAAATACCTGCCCCACAGTCCTGGTCCCATGAGTCCGACAAGTTACCGTATAAGCTACCCGACCTTTACATTAGATGTAATTTTAAAAACGGCTTGAGAAGAAAGTCAACTTCGCACACAAACTTTAAGGATTCTTTACGTTCTTGGAGGACACACTTACATCCTTTACAAAAGGTGCAACCAGTAAAGTGACAGTCTCATGGCACAGGGTGCCTGGGTTTGATCCCTTGTTAATATCCTATTTATAAATTACCTAGAGTTGTTACCCTCCTAGTACAGGGCACTGCCTGTGAGGTGTGAACCAGGCTTTGTCACGCCTTGCATCCTATGACGACACTCTTATACCCTTTGTAAGCTTTAACACACTTTCACATCTTTTCAAGACTTTTACATCCTTTACAAGGTTTAATATCTGTGCTGAAGAGCTTTTCTTGACCGGCATTGACTCCGGCTCCACTATTTTGAAATAATATAATTCTCACTTTGGATCTACCAAACTTTTTTAGCTCCAACTTAAGTCACAAATCCGGCTTTGGCTCAGGTTTCGCATCCCTATTAAGAAGTGTTTCTTTTTTAATAATAACGATTATAATCTTGTATTATTTTTTAAAAATTATACTGAATTTAATCAAATCGGGAATTTAACATTAAAACATTATTTATACTTGGTAATTCAGTGGTAGAGCACTCGCCCAACAAAGTGAGAGATCCAGGTTCAAACTCGCCCAGCAAAGCGAGAGATCCAGGTTCGAGCTCTCCCAACAAAGAGAGAGATCCAGGTTCTAACTTGCCCAACAAACCAAGAGATCCAGGTTCGAGCTCGTTCAACAAAGTGAGAGATCCAGGTTCCAACGTGCCCAACAAAGTGAGAGATACAGGTTCAAACTCGCCCAGCAAAGCCAGAGATTCAGGTTCGAACTCTATCAACAAAGAGAGAGATCCAGGTTCGAACTCGCCCAACAAAATGAGGGATTCTGTTTCGAACTCGCCGAACAAAGTGAGAGATCTAGGTTCGAACTCGCCCAACAAAGCAAGAGATCTAGATTCGAACTCGCCCAACAAAGAGAGAGATCTAGATTCGAACTCGCCCAACAAAGAGAGAGATCCAGGTTCGAACTCGCCCAACAAAATGAGGGATTCTGTTTCGAACTCGCCGAACAAAGTGAGAGATCTAGGTTCGAACTCGCCCAACAAAGCAAGAGATCTAGATTCGAACTCGCCCAACAAAGAGAGAGATCTAGATTCGAACTCGCCCAACAAAGAGAGAGATCTAGATTCGAACTCGCCCAACAAAGAGAGAGATCCAGGTTCGAGCTCACCCAACAAAGCGAGAGATCCAGGTTTCAACTCGCCCAACAAAGCGAGAGATCCAGGTTCGAAACTGGTATGGCGGGAGAATGTGAGCTATTCTCTCTCTCCTCAGGCTTAGCTTCGTCTTACTCAGACGTAAAAATGAGTAGACCTCGTCCTTGAATTGGGCTCTGTGTGAAAGAGAGTGTCTGAGAAAAAGCCAACTTCACACACACTGTAAGGAATCTTTACCTTCTTGGAGGCACACTCATACAATCTTTACAAAAGGCGCAGCCAGTAGAGCGAGAGAGTCGCATCTCTCTCTCTCTCTCTCTCTCTCTCTCTCTCTCTCTCTATATATATATATATATATATATATATATATATATATATATATATATATATATATATATATATATATATATATATATATATATATATATATATATATATATATATATATAACTACTATATCTTCTATCCTAATATATATATATATATGTATAGCTATATATACAATAATAAATTACTAAATACATATATATATATATATATATATATCTCTATATATATATATATATATATATATATATATATATATATATATATATATATATATATATATATATATTATGCTAAATCATCTTGAACCCGAACTCTACCCTACAGATAAACGGCATAATTGATGACTCTTCTAACCCACACACCAAAAAATCCCAAAATGTGCCCAAAACAACCTGTACTTAAACATTCTGGTCTTTTTATCTGGCACTGAGCTTATAAAGCTGATTTATTATACAACTCAAGATTCGCAATCAAACGTGGCTTCCTCATTACGCAAGAATGGATGTGGTGTACGAACGGTGGCTCAACCTCTCCGATTTACTCAAAGAGAATATCAATAAAACATATTTTGCGTGGACGGAATCTCTCGAGTCAAGTTATGTGGACAAACTGAGGCCACCGATCCTTCGATGGAAAGAGGGAACTCAACAGCTTCTCCAAACTAACTTCGATAAGTAAATATATATATATATATATATATATATATATATATATATATATATATATATATATATATATATATATATATATATATATATATATATATATATATATATATATATATATATATGCTACTATATATATAAAACTCTAATGGGTAAAAGGGTAGATCACCCTCAAATTAATGAGAATATTAAGTGCCGATATACCTCGAAACATGAAGTTTGAAAGTATAACAATCAATACTTTCTGATTACTAAAGAATTCCAAACTTAACCGATATAGAACATAAAGAAATTGACATATGATTAAGTTTTGGCGTTTGGTGTACAAAAAGTTGTAAAGAGAGGGCTACTGATAAGAGCCCGCCCTTCCTCATAGGAGGGGGTATGGGACTAAATAGTTTAAAACAACAATATCCATTGTAAAGCTATATTATTGGGAGAGTCATGGAAAACGCGATGATTCTTCTGGAGAGGTACTTGAGAGAGAGAGAGAGAGAGAGAGAGAGAGGGGGAGAGAGAGAGAGAGAAAGAGAGAGAGAGAGAGAGAGAGAGAGAGAGAGAGAGAGAGAGAGAGAGAGAGAGA